>RXON01001399.1:0-62500 GCA_009667805.1 Leptobrachium leishanense | reverse complement strand
TATTGAAAATACATATTTTATTGCATATTTTGTTATAATATACAGACATGACATAACGTATACATATAATAATGACATATTATGAATCTACCGAGTCTGACGGAAAGAACGATATATAATATGTCTGGGTAATATACTAAAATAAGCCTTCAAAACACGTTTAAACATGATGAGCAAAACCGGTAAAAATGACCTCAGCACAGGGGCGGGAAAAGCCTCAGCAGCGAAAGGGTTAATGGCCTAAAATTTAACAAACCCTTTGAGTCGAGGTCCTGAGGATCATGGGAGCTGTATTTCCGCAATAGCTGGTGGGGATGGGGGGGCAGAGTGTGATCCCTGCTATAACTCATCAAATCATTTCAGGACAAAACTAAATGCAGACAGATGTTGTATATGGCAGACTCTCAGTATGAACACCATGAAAGACAGTTTTGCTTCTGTTTGAGAGAGGGAGATTGAAACATAGAAACATAGAAAATGTCGGCAGATTAGAACCTTTCGGTCAATATAATCTGCCCAATTACATGGATACTTTACCTGGATTTATCTCTTATTTAAGATAGCCTTATGCCTATCCCATGCCTGCTTAAATTCAATTACTGTTTTAGCCTCTACCACTTCTACTGGAAGGCTGTTCCATGTATCCACCACCCTCTCAGTAAAATAATGCTTCTTGATGTTACTTTTAAAACTTTGTCCCTCTAATCTAAGACTATGTCCTCTTGTTTTGCTACTTTGTTTCCTTTTAAATATACTCCCTTCCTCTACCTTGTGGATTCCCTTTACGTATTTAAATGTTTCTATCATATCTCCTCTATCTCGTCTTTTTTCCAAGCTATACATGTAAGGATCATTAAGCCTTTCCTGGTATCTTTTCTCTTTCAAGCCGTACACCCTTTTAGTAGCCCTTCTCTGCACTCTCTCTAAGGTGTCTATATCCTTCTGGAGATACGGTCTACAGTACTGCACACAGTACTCCAAGTGAGGTCTCACCAGTGCTCTGTACAGTGGCATGAGCACTTCCTTTCTCCTACTGCTAATACCTCTCCCTACACAACCAAGCATTCTACCAGCATTTCCTGCTGCTCTATTACATTGACTACTTACCCTTAGATCCTCTGCAATAATAACCCCTAAATCCCTTTCCTCAGATGTTGAGGTTAGGACTGTATCAAATATTCTATTTTCAGCCCTTGGGTTTTTACTCCCCAGGTGCATTATCTTGCACTTATCCACATTAAAACTCAATTGCCACAACTCCGACCATTTTTTTAGTTTACCTAAATCATTTGTCATTTGGCCGATCCCTCCAGGAACGTCAACTCTGTTGCAAATCTTTGTGTCATCAGCAAAAATACATACTTTACCATTAATACCTTCTGCAATATCACTAATAAAAATATTAAAGAGAATGGGTCCATGTACTGACCCATGAGGTACCCCACTGGTAACAAGACCTTGCGCCGAATAAACTCAATTTACCACAACCCTCTGTTGCCTGTCACTCAGTCACTGCCTAATCCATTCAACAATATTGGAATCCAAGCTCAAAGATTGCAATTTATTGATAAGCCTTCTGTGCGGAACAGTATCAAAAGCCTTACTGAAATCTAAATAAGCAATGTCTACTGCACCACCTGTGTCTATTATTTTTGTTACCCAATCAAAAAAATCAATAAGATTAGTTTGGCATGATCTCCCTGAGGTAAACCCATGTTGTTTCTGATTTTGTAATCTATCAGGGTTATTCAAAGAGCTCCGAATTGCTTGAGAAAGGTAACTGAATGCTGAAAATCAGCGTTCGGTTACCTTTCCTGGCCATTCGGCTATCCAGAGAGCAGGCAATTCGCCAAATCCTGGCGAATTGCCTGCACATACGGTACCTGATCGGTGCCTGTTCGAGGGCAGTGAAATACCCATAAAAAAGCAAGGCTTCGGCTATTCAGAGAACACAAACCAGCAGTGAATGGTTCCCCTAATGCCCTGCCATTCGGTGGTTTAATTCGGCAAGTTTATTCAGGAGAATCCCATAGACTTCAATGTTAAAAATATTCCGGTTTTCATTCAATATCTAATTAACCGTTCATTATAAAATTCTGCAGTAAAGTCTCTTTTTATTTATAGATTTTTTATTATATCTTAAGCATTTTTCTGAATTTTTTTTTTAAAAGTCCGATTTTTTTTAATTTTTGTTTTAAGTTTACTTATTTTTTCTGTAACAGCCCTTTTTATTATCATTCCCTGGACCTCATATATAAATTTCAGACATTTCCGCTCAGTAGTTTCTTTGCAAACAGCGTTTCATTTTCACAAATTCACACAAACTATTTTGCTAATTTATTCACTGCCTCCTCTGCGGTCTCGGCTTCTTCGGCTGTGTGTGATTGGCTCCTGCTCGGGCTTTTTCCATGGTTTTCGGCAGGTTAATCCAGATGTTTTTGGGGGTTTTCGGCGTGCATTCGCTGGGTTTTGCGGCAGCTTTTCCCTGCAATTCGGGGACCCTGTGGTGTTTGCTGAATACTCCGCAGGGTCACCGAAATGGGATCAGCAGAAGGAACCGAATTGAAGAGAACGAAAAGTCACCGAACGTGCGGTGACTTTTCGAATCTCTTTGGATAACCCTGTATGTGTTTTTAGATGTTCAACAATCCTTTCCTTTAACATGGTTTCCATTAATTTCCCCACTACTGACATAAGACTCTTGTATGATGATATATTAACTACAAAACAGGTGTTTTAATGTATAGAATATAATATATATATTGCATCAATCACTTAAACATTAAAACACTTTATCAGATTAGAAACAGTATCTCTAATAACAATGTATTGTATTTCTAGGACAACCAGCGCCTAATGGAGGTAAGTACAGGGAACTATAATTAATGCAGATGTCCATGTTAATAAAGATTGTTAATTGGAGAGTTTCCTAAAGTATCACAATGTAATTCCAATTCCTCCTTGACAAATATGGATTTGATTAGGATGACATACAGGGTTATTCAAAGAGCACCGTAATTCCACCGACATTTCGTTGCTCTTTCAATCCCTGCACTTTGGGGAATCAAATTCCCTGACACTGCGGTGAATTCAACATATCTATTTTTAGAACAACCACCAGAGCATAATGGAGGTAAGTACAGGGTACTTTAATAAACTCCTTAAGGACCACTGACGTACATTGTACGTCCTGGGGAAAATCCCAAGGACAATATGTACGTCATGGTCCTTTAACCACTTGAATGCTAAGGACGCGCTCAGCGCGTCCTCAGCATTCCCCCTGGTATGCGGAGGACGCGCTGAGCGCGTCCTCGCATTGGGGTCAGCGTTCGGCCGGGTACGGCCGATCGCTGGCCCCTCCGGTGCGGGCTGACATCCTGGATGTCAGCCCGGCATCCGGAGCAGTGGCCGCCATTATTATGTGTCATCGCGCCCCCGCGATGACACATAATTCAGGCGCCCCCCCCGCATGTGCGGAGGAGGCGCCTGAAAGGGAGGGGGGGGAGGTCCTTCGGACCTCTCTCCCTCCCGATCGGCGGCTCACAGGGGCTTAACCCAGGCATCATTTGGAAGGGCACAGCCTGCCCTTCCAAATGATGCCTGGCATTAACCCCTGGGGAGCTGGATCGCAAATCGGCGCTGAAAAGCGCCGATTTGCGATCCTTCCCGGGAGCTGGCCGACATCTTGGATGTCGGCCAAGCTTCCGGGAACTCCCCCAGAGGACTGGCGTCATCGTGCGCAGCACGATGACGCCAGTCCTAGCATTAACCCCTAACTGCCACGAAGTGTGGAGATAGGGAGTTCCAATGAACTCCCTATCTCCCGATCCGTGGCAGTTAGGGGTTAAATTTTGATATCGTTGGATCGGCCAGAGCATGGCCGTTCCAACGATACCAAACATGAAAGTAAAAAAAATTGTAAAAAAAAAAAAAAAGAAAATAAAAATAAAAAAAAATTAAAAAAAAAAATAATAAAAAAAAAAAAATAAACACTTTTTTTTTTTTTTTTGTTTTGTTAATGCAGCAATATTGTTCCCATTTCAATTATAATGTGAACAATGATGCTGCATTAACGATTTTTGTATGCGGTGCGTTTGTTAAAAATGGTGTCATTTTCCCCAAAAAAAAATGTAACGAGACCCCATCTCTAATTTTTTTAACAAGCGCACCCCATACAAAATATATCCGCAATTGCTCGCATGTTAAAATGTGGAAAAAAACACTTTACACGCTGTAAATTATTGAAAATACATATTTTATTGCATTTTTTGTTATAATATACAAACATGACATAACGTATACATATAATAATGACATATTATGAATCTACCGAGTCTGACGGAAAGAACGATATATAATATGTCGATGTCATATACTAAAATAAGCCTTCAAAACACGTTTAAACATGATGCGCAAAACAGGTAAAAAATGACCTCAGCACAGGGGCGGGAAAAGCCTCAGCAGCGAAAGGGTTAACCCCCCTCCCTCTCTATACTCGCCTCTCTGGCTGGGTTCCCACGGCGGACTGGCAAGCTTGAGGCCTGCCCCACGTGTTTATGGGATCTGGCCATCGCGATTAAGAGGCCCCCCTCGATGCCTGCGGTGATTAATGTGAAGGGGGAGGGTGGGCTCTTTTTGAGACCTCTCCCTCCAAAATGGTGCAACATAGAAAAAAAGAGTGGCATCGCTGAACAGGGTAGAGTCTGTCCTTTTCAGTGGTTCCGCTCTTTATCCCCTTAGGTGTTGGATCGTGCCTTCCATTCGAAAGTGGCTCACATCTTGGAAGTCAGCCAAGCCCCCCAGGTCACTCCCCACCCACTGACATCGTCGACATATGTGCGATGACATCAGTGGACCAGTTGACCCCCTAGCTGCCAAGTGGAGGTAGGGGGATCCTTTGGATCCCCGTATCTCACGATACATGGCAGCTAGAGAGTCATGTTTGGTGTCATCGGAAAGGCCTGATCATAGTTTTAATGTAAAAAAATTACATAAATAAAAAAAATATTTATTAAAAAGTGTTTTTTTTTAAAAAAAATATTTTCTGGGGGTATAATAAAATAGGGCTTCAATTGACTTTTAAGCATGATGAGCATAAAATGGTCGAAATTAGAGGTGTGCATTCGTTTCGGAAAAATTCAAAATTCGGAACGAAATTCGTTAATTCGCATTTCGGATGTACTTTGGAAAAAGCGAATCGATAAGATCCGAATTCGAAAAGAAAAAAAATGTTATATAACGAATATAATTCGTTATACACTGTGTCTTTATGACAGAAATGTTTGAATATTTTTTTCTTGTGGTCTGGAATTCGAATCGATATCAACTACCGAATAGATATCGAATTGATACATCTTTGATCTTAAATTAAAATACATACAATACAAGTAATAATCTGCCAACAACTTTATGAAACAAATTAATTTCGTTTCACTGTTTAATTTGACTCAAATACTAAATCTGTGACACAGCTTAATATTTAGCCCTAGCTTGTCTTTTAACAGCAAAATTTGATTAATTAGGGTTTTAATTAGTGATCCAAAATTAGAATTGATATCAACTATCAAATTGTTATATAAACTTCGAATCTATACGAAATCTCGAATTGCTAAAAAATCTTGAATCGACCCAAACCGAAATGAAATACGAAACTAAATTAGTTCCGAAATGAGAAACGAAATTCCAAAAACTAAATTATTTAAAAACGAAACCAAAGGAAACGAAGCAAATTTTCCAGCCGTGCACACCTCTAGTCAAAATGAGCTCAGCGCAGAGATATGAACTGGCAGTGACAGGGCTCAAAAGCAGAAACATATAAAAATTGTGTATTTCTAATCTCAGTACAAAATTTCGAAACTATTTGGCCAGGGTCTTTTTTGGCGTTTGCAGATTTTGGGGGTTAAATTTCGAAAAGGTGTGTTTTTTGCACTTTTTCACCATATATCATAATTGCTTTTATAGTAAATTATACAATATGAGGGAAATAATGCTATCTTTAGACAGTCCATTTAATGGCGAGAAAAACAGTATATAATATGTGTGGGTTCCATAAACGAGTAAGAGGAAAATCAGAGCTAAACACATACAGCACAGAAACGTAAAAACAGCAGTGGGCACGTTTGGACTGGCAATCGTAAAACTGACCGGTCACTATGGGGTTACTGCAGATGTTAAATCAATGTCGTGAGGATCATGGGAGCTGTAGTTCAGCTACATTAGGTGGGTATGGGGGGGGCAGAGTGTGATCCCTGCTTTAACTCATCAAATCATTTCAGGGCAAAACTAAAAGCAGACAGCTGTTGTATATGGCAGACTTTTACTATGAACACCATAAAAGACAGTTTTGCTTCTGTTTGAGAGAGGGAGATTGCTCTTGCATGATGATGTATTAACTACAAAACAGGTGTTTCAATGTATATAATATAATATATATAGTGCATCAATTACTTAAACATTAAAACACTTTATCGGATTAGAAACAGTATCTCTAATAATATTATATTCTATTTTTAGAACAAAAAACAGCGTCTAATCGAGGTAAGTACAGGGAACTTCAATTAATGCAGAAGTTGATGTTAATAAAGATTTTTAATTGGTGAGTTTCCTAAACTATCACAATGTAATTCCAATTCCTCCTTGACAATCATGGATTTGAGTAGGATGACTAAAAGGATGTTTAAAAATACTGAAACGATGGACCAGCCTGTGTGGGAGTGAAGGGCTCTCAACCTTAACCCCCTTAATGGCACAAAATTGAACACATCTTTATAGTCGCGCTTCTGAGTAGGGAGGGACGGGCTGCCGGTTCAATTTGTTTCATGAGTTCGAACAGAACATCAGCCGTTCGACAGTTCAGTGAACTTCGAACTTTTTGTGATGTTTGCCAAAAGTTCGGCCGTTATTGAAATGCTGTTTGCAAAAAAACTACTGAACGAAAATGTCAGAAATTTACACATATCATCCAATGAATTAATGATAATATAAAGAACTGTTACAGAAAAATGAAAAACGATTTAAAAAAAAAGGAAAACTATTTTTGCAAAACAAATTCCAAAAAATGCTTAAAAGATCCTAAAAAAATCTAAAAATAGAGATACTCTTTACTGCAGAATATAATAATAATAAACGGCTTATTAGAAATTTAATTAAAACAGGAATATTTTTATTGTAATAAATTTTTATTATTTTTGAATAGTTTTACAAAAAGCTTATATTAGAGAACTGTGACATAGTTCGTAGTATGACATATAACATCAGAACAGTTGCATAAAGATATAGCGGCAATAATAACAAGTAAAGTATATGGCAGATACATGTGATCACAATTATAATATACAGTATTGTCAGAGTATAAAAAGCAAAAAAGTAAATAAAACAGGTTAAAGAAATGACAAGAGGGATGAAGGTGGGAGGTTAAAAAGGTGTGGTATGGCAATTTAGGTGACCAATAATAAACCAGTGCCATCTGTGGGTGTTGGGCTATCTATGAGCGAGGACGAGCTTTTGACCAGTAAAACAAACAATGTAAATGAGCTACACTTGTGCTAGAGGAACTTTGTATCAAGTCTTCAATATCTCTGGTGTTATGTACTTCCTGCAGCCATTCCTGTACTGTAGGGACAGTAGGAGTTTTCCAATGTCTGGGCAATACAGCCTTTCCGCATTAGAGATGAGCCGAACAACCCCGTGTTCGGTTCGCATTCGAACTCGAACAATTTCAAAAGGTCGAGTTCGAACTCGAACACGAACTGAACTCAATGCAAGTCAATGGGACTCGAAAATTCGATTTTTAGAGTGCCCTCCAAATGGGCATATATGCAAGATATTTGCCATAAAAGGTGTATGGGGGTCGGGGTAGTGCCCTGGGGGACAGGAAACAAGGACAAAAAGTTTTAAGACAAACGTTTTTAAAGGAACAGTGAGTTTTCCATGAAATAAAGGTTAAGAATAAAAACAAAAAATTCCTTCAAATATCATGCCTAGGAGGTCCCCATAACCTGTCTGTGAAGTGGCGGATTTCTAGGATGTATAGAAACATTTAAAAACAAAAAAATTACATTTCAAATGACAGTAAATGGATTTCCTTTAATCTATTTATAAACAACTGCTTGGGACGGCAGCCTGTATGAAAAGAAGAGACATTTTAGGACACGCGGAATAAGTTTAGTGATTTTTTTGGCTAAATTATGGTGAAACTTATGCAGGCTTTGGATAAAAGTAACAATAGGTGCTTTAAAATTGGGCCTATAGTGTCGGCAACAGTGCCGTCACACCGTAACCCCTCTGTGGTATTGCGGAAGAGTGCAGGGTTGGACCCTGCGGTCCAATATTAAAATGATATGAATCTGGTAATATAGGCATCAGTGGCAGTGCACCCAAATATTGTGCCTTTGGTGGCAGCAAGTGCCTTCACACTGTAACCCCTTTGTGGTATTGTGGAAGAGTGCAGTGGTGGAGGTTTTTTGGAATGCAGAAGAGATCCCCGATCTATTCAGTTACATCAGCATCAGGGGATTGATAGCTGCTGATCCAGGACTGATTAATTTTTATAAATGTCAGCCGGTCTACAGAGTCGGTGGACAGACGCACTCTTTTGTCTGTGACAAAACCTCCAGCGGCACTGAATATCCTTTCAGAAAGCATGCTGGATGAAGGGCAACCCAGTAGCTGCATAGCCTATTGGCTAAGTTCTGGCCAGTGATCCAATCTCAACACCCAGTAAGCCAGTGGATCATCTGCTGTAAAGGTATCCAGGTCTGCCCTTGCCCCTAGGTAGTCCTGCACCATATGGTGAAGACGCTGGCAATGGGTGCCTACATTTGATGTCCCTGGGCGTCGTGGACTAAATTTTTTTAAAAAGGCATCAGTCAAGCGGCCCCAGCCTTCACCGCTCTTCCTCTGACCATCCGCAGCCTCAGAGGTACCTGTGTCATCACTTGGTAACCTACCAGTGCCTGGAAAGGTGTTACACAAGTGTCGCTTTAGAGCGTACTCAAGTTGTTTCATCCTGTCCTCCCTCTGTGCGGGCAGGATGAGCTTTGCAACTTTACCCTTGTATTGTGGATCAACAAGGCTTGCCAACCAGTAATGATCCCTCTCCTTGATAGCACGGATCCTCGGGTCCATTTCCAGGCTTTGCAGAATAAGGGAGCCCATGCAGCGTAGTTTGGAGGTGGCATTAGCTTCCGAGTCTTCCTGGTCAATGAGGATGACCCCATTGTGCACTTCCTCCTCCCAGCCACGTACTAGTCCTTGGGTTTCTGGGCACACAAAACCCTCCCTTGAGGAATCCCCACCTTCAATGCCCCCACTACTTAATTATTCCTCCTCCTCCTCATCCTCCTCCTGTCTGATCTGAGGACCCGCAGGAATGCTGTCTGCGTAAAGACTGGGGCTTTGAGAGCTAGGGAAGGCCTCCTCTTCCTCCCGCTGCTCTGCCTCTAGTGCCACATCTATAATTCCCCACAGAGTGCGATCCAGCAGGAACACTAAAGGAATTGTGTCACTGATGCATGCACTGTCCCTGCTCACCATCCTCGTTGCCTCCTCAAATGGTGACAGTACAGTGCATGCATCCTTGATCATCAGCCACTGGGGGGGGAAAACACAAGTTGACCTAAACCTGTCCTTGTACCATACTCACACAGGTACTCATTGATGACCCTCTGCTGCTTGTGCAGATGCTGCAGCATTGCTAATGTCGAGTTCCACCTGGTGGGCATGTCACAGATCAGATGGTTTTTGGGAAGGTGGAATTCTCTTTGAATTTCTGCCAGGCGAACACTTGCTGGGAATGACCGTCTGAAGTGGCTGCAGACTTTTCTGGCCTGGCTGCTCTGCCATCCCTGCCCCTCTGCCATCCCTGCCATCAGGAAACGCTGTACCACCAGATTTAGGACATGTGCTAGGCATGGTACATGCGTCAACTTACCCTGGCATAGGGCGGAGAGAAGGTTGCTGCCATTATCACAGACGACCATTCCCAGCTGAAGCTGGCGTGGTGTTAACCATCTCTGCACCTGCCCCTGAAGAGCTGACAGAATATCTGGACAGTGTGGCTCCTGTCCTCTAAACAAACCAGCTCAAGCACAGTATGGCATCTTTTTGCTTGAGCCATTGCGTAGCCCCTGCCACGCGTTGGTTTAACTGCCACTTTGCCAGAGACAGAGAAGGAGGAGGAGGAAGAGGTGGTAATTAGGGATGAGCCGAACACCCCCGAGTTCTCCAGTCGTACATCAGATATTGGAATATTCACTAATACCGTATGTACCTGTTCTTCCAAGTCAGGTTCATCTCTGGCTTCATGACAATCTGGAAACACCCTAGACAATGTGTCAGCCATCGGAATTTCCTTTCCAGGCTTATATTTCACCGTGAGAGCGTATCGCTGTAATTTCATAACCATCCTCTGCAAGTGTGGAGGTACAGAAGAGAGCGGCTTCTGCAAGATGTATTCCAATGGCTTGTGGTCTGTTTCCACAACCACAGGTCGCCCATATATGTACTGATGAAATTTCTTGCATCCATTCACAATGGCCAACATCTCCTTCTCAATCTGAGCATAGTTGGCTTGTGTTGTAGTCAGCGCACGTGAAGCATATGCCACAGGATGTCCTTGTTGAATCAGTACAGCACCTAACCCAAACTGAGATGCATCCACCTGAAGCGTAGTGTCACAGTTTACGTCAAAATATTTTAGTACTGGCCCTGGATGTTTAGTGATAACTTTTTTCACTTTGTCAAACGTCTTCTCCATGTTTGCATCCCAAGACCACATAGCATCCTTCTGTAGCAAAGCACGTAATGGTGCTGTCTGCTGAGCAAGACCTTGGGAGAATTTGGATAGATAGTTGAAAATGCCCAAAGACGTCTCCAGATCCCTCCTGGAAGTTGGGGCCTTCATATTAATAACTGCTGTTATCTTCTTTGGATCAGGCTTTAAACTCTCTTTGGTTAGTATGTGTCCAAAATATGTAACTTCGTCTACTCCAATTTGCATTTTGTTTGGATTGAGTTTCAGATTTTTCTCACGACATCGTTGGAGTAAACCAGTGAGGTTTTTATCATGTTCTATACGATCCTTTCCATAGACCAACAAATCGTCAGTTATTACTTCCACGCCATGTAGACCATCAATCAATTCATGTGATGTCTTTTGAAATATCTCCTGTGCAGACGCTATGCCGAAAGGTACCCTTGTGAATCGCCATCGCCCAAAAGGAGAGTTGAAAGTGGTCAGATAACTGCTGGCTTCATCAAGACGCAATTGCCAGTAACCAGACTGAGCATCCAGTACACTAAACACTGTTGCCCCTACAAGCTTGTGGGCTATGTTTTCAATGGTGGGGAGATTGTAATGTTCTCTCATTATTACTTTGTTTAAATCACGTGGGTCAATGCAAATACGGATTGCACCTGTGTTTTTCTTTTCCACCACGACCATAGAACTGACCCATTCTGACGGTTCTGTGACCCTTTTTACTACTCCCAGCTTCTCCATCCTAGTTAGTTCTTCTCACACTTTATTCTCCAGAGTTAGAGGCATTTTCCTTGGTGCGTGAATGACAGGCGGTGCACCCTTTTGTATACGTATACGGCTGATCCCCGGGAGGCACCCTAGGCCCTGGAATAGATCACAGTACTCACGCTTAATGTCATCCTTTGACAAACCGCTGTGCCCACCATCCACAGTCATTATAATCTGTATAAGACCAATCTCTTTACTTGTTTTTAGACCTAATACTGCTGGGGCTTGTGTGTTGGTCACAAATAGTTGTAAAAATTGTTCAGATCCCTTGTGAGAACATATGACATTACAGCGACCCATTACTTTAAGCTTTTCGCAACCATATCCCATCAGTTTCGATAGGTCCTGAGTTTCCAGAGGGCATTCATTCCTGAGGTATTCCAGGTATACGTGTCTTGGCACACAATTCACTTGTGCTCCTGTGTCTATTTTAAATCTGGAGTTTTGACAGCCCCTAGCTGTAAGGTTACATTAGCTTCATCTGCAAACTGATGTGATTTCTGTACTGCTGCAAGGTATATGGATGTGCAATCTGAGTCTGACCCTGCATTGTTGTCATTATTCTCTATGGCATGTACAGCCCGTATTTGTGTCTTTGTAGTGTGTGAAAACCCATTACATACCCTGGCAAAATGTCCCTTTTTCCTGCATTTATTGCATGTCTGCCACCTTGCAGGACACACAGCTTCTTTATTGCGCATGTTTCCACAATAGTCACAGGTTGCTGGTATGTTGTTTTTCCCAGTGACGTACTTGCTTTTGATCCCTTTGTGTCCTCTTTCTTGCCAGTATCTGCTGCTTTGATTTTCTATAGCATTGATCTGGTGCTGTGTTCCTCCTAGGACCTGCATGTCTTTTCTTGACATTTCATATGCTCTAGCAATCCTTATGGCTTTCTCTAGATTTAAATCTTCATCCTGCAGCAGCTTTTCCTGAACTTCTTTAAACTTACTGCCCATCACGATACGGTTTTTAATCATATCTCCAGCATCATGAAAAGCACAGTCTTTAGTGAGCAAGCGCAGCTGTTTCACCCATTCATCCACAGATTCACCTGTACACTGATTCCTCTCATAGAACACTTTCCTTTGCACTGTGGAGTTTTTCCTGGGGTTGCAATACGCTTCAAACTTTGCAAACAGTACCTCTGTTTTTCTCTTGTCCTCTGCAATGATATCCCCACTTGCTTGCCACGCTCTGCACACATCACGTCCTTTTTGTCCCACACATATCAGGAAGTGAGCTGCTTTTTGTTGGTCAGTCCATTTGTCTGCATCTGGGCCTGCAAACACAAGTTCTATCAGCTCCCTGCATTTTGACCAATTTTATGATATGTTCCCTGATTCCAAATCCAGGGAAGGAATGCTCTTTGTGTTGCTGTTTGCTGCCATGTCTCTCTGACCTCACTTCTGGTACCATGTGATGAATCCACTGAAGTATTGGCAGACAACAAGGAGCTTGACAAGAACAGACTTTACTCAGCAGCATCCATCTTACAATGACTGCCACTCCCCGCCCCCTGATCACATGACTGTTAACTGTTTCCTAACATGCAGAATGAACTAGGCATAACTATAATACACTTAATACATAACATGAAGCATACACATCATTACAGTGTTGAGTGTGAATTTCCCCCACATAGTAGACTGTTTCGGTGCTCCTGACGGGAGGAGCTTACCAATATTACTCGAGACCACACTGGCGCTTCCGCGACGACCTTTTAAAACATAAACCGGCGAAAAAAGCTATCTCCTTGACCATCTCCAATTATTTACATGAGAACTCGACTCCTGATGTCAACCCTCTCACCATTTGGCAAGCTCACAAGGCAGTGGTGAGAGGTGTCTGTATACAATGGACAGCCAGATTGAAAAAAACCTGCATGTCCCGTCGACTGGAGCTCCTGACTGAACTGCAGGACCTGGACGTACAAAATAAAATGTTCCCGACCTCTGCTACGGCGGAGTCGATAGAGAAAGCACTTTGATCCCTTGCTGATTTGGAGGCAGATAGTTATTTTAGAGTGATGGACAGATTGAATGCCTCTTATTACGCTCTTCTAAATAAACCGGGTCGCTTCTTAAACCCACTACTGCGCCCTGACGAATTGCTTCCCTATGCACTAAAGCGGCTCTATTTACAACCCTAAAGATATAGCTAACGAATTCGACACATACTATGAAAGCTTGTATAATTTGGATATAAACCCTGATGTCCACCATACTACGATAGCTTGCAATGAAACATACCTAAACAAGATACACCTCCCTTCCTTATCATCCCCGCAAATGTCCCACTTGTCGTGCCCATTAGGAATGAGGAAGTTGTGGAAGCTATCAAAGCCCTGCCCAAACTTAAAGCACCGGGCCCAGTTGGCCTATCGAATATATATTATTCCTCATTTTCTTCTCAATTGGTTCCTCACTTGTTCGCTGGCTACGGGGAAGCTGGTGAGAAAGGTTCTTTCCCGGTGGACATGTTGTGTGCTCATATAGTAACGCTGCCCAAACCAGGGAAAACGCCAGATAGATGTCCCAATTTCAGACCTATATTTCTCCTCAACGTGGACATTAAACTATATCAGGGGCGGACTGCCCCATCGGGCACTAGGGCAGTGCCCAAGGGCCCGCAGGGGAAGGGGGACTTGGAGGGCAGGAGTATTTACTTTCTACTCACTCCACCTTGCCACTGACATGTCACTTGTGTGATGCAGAGCGCAGGCTGCTTCTCCTCCGTGGTCACAGATGACCACAGAGAGGAAGTGAGGAAGAGTTCCATGTGTTTGGCTCCTCCCCTTCTCAACATGCAGTTCCCCCGCTCGAGAAGACAGGAAGCAGGCTGTGCTCTCTCTGCTCTGCCTTCCCTGTCTCAGACAGACTACAGCAGGATGCAGTAAGTAGCAGCCAGTGCCTGCTTGTAGGACCCCCTGCTCCCCCTCCTCCATTTTCCTGCAGCTGGTCTCTGTCACATGTCCATTTGTGAATATATGTGCATATATGATATGTAATGTGTGTATATGGTGTTTTAATGTGTGTTTATAGTGTGTATATGGTGTTTTCATGTGTGTATATATGGTGTGGTAATGTGTGTGTATATAGTGTATATATGGTGTAGTAATGTGCGTATATATGGTGTTGTAATGTGTGTACTGTACATAGTATATATGTATGTAGTATGTGTATGGTGTAGTAATGTGTATATAGTTTGTATATGGTGTGGTAATGTGTATATATGGTTTTGTGATGTGTGTATATATGGTGTTGTAAGTAGGGATGAGCTGTTCGGTTCGATCGGTTCGGAATTCGTGCAGGAACGCGCTGTAAAACACTTAGGTGTGAACCGGGCCTTAAGGTGGTGCCTGGCAGTGTGAGGATTCGTATGCTGCATTAATTATTCTTCTTACAAATTTGGTTACTTAACCCGTTTGCGTTTGGATTGTAATATTGTGACATCCATGGCCCCGGGTGGCGATGGACGCATGGTGCTGTCAGCTGGCCGAATGACAGGAGCTCCGGCGGCACCCAGCGCAGCTGTGAGTGATCAGGGGGCAGGGCACGGCGTGATGACGCAGAGCCGCGGGGACTGGTGTGCGCCAGTTCTCACCATATACAGTAGAGCAGTACTAGTGCCTAAACGTTGTTTAGCTGGTTTTGTTATAACAACTACTCTCGCTCTGTGCCCCTGTCTGGTATATTCCACTGCTTGTTACTGCTGGTGCGCTTCCATCCTGCCATACACTATAGCTCAGTAATATTTTGGTGCACTGCCACCGACGCCCGCCTTTATTACCAGATTCATATAATTTTAATATTGGACCGCAGGGTGCAACCCTGCACTCTTCCACAATACCACAGAGGGGTTACTGTATGATGGCACTTGCTGCACCAAAGGCACAATATTTGGGTGCACTGACGCCTTTACCAGATTCATATCTTTTTAATATAGGACCGCATGGTCCAACCCTGCACTCTTCCACAATACCACAGTGGGGTTACGATGTGACTGCACTGTTGCCGACACTAAAGGCCCAATTTTAATGCACCTGTTGTTACTTTCATCCAAAGCCTGCATAAGTTTACCATAATTTAGCCAAAAAAATCACTAAACTTATTCTGCGCGTCCTAAAATGTCTTTTCATACAGACTGCTGCCCCAAGCAGTTGTTTATGAATAGATTAAAGGAAAAGCATTTACCGTAATTTGAAATGTCATTTTTTGTTTTTAAATGTTTCTATACATCCTACAAATCCGCCACTTCACAGGCAGGTTATGTGGACCTCCTAGGCACGATATTTGAAGGAATATTGTATATAGTGTATATATGGTGTGGTAGTGTGTGTATGTAGTGCTGTTTTCGTTCTGTTGCTATAATTATTTCTGACCACCAGGGGGAGACAAGCGCAATGTAAACTGTACTGGACGCTTTGGGACTACGTTTTCCAGCATGCTATGGGGCAGAGACAGGAAGTGGGTGGGGAGAACGGGGAGACATCCGCAACCAAATCGGAGGAGAGCCACTGCGCGCCAAGGGGTGAACAGAACAAGACGCACGTGAGACAGGGAGCTATTGTGACCAGGCCGGAGCGCAGGTGTTGCCTTGCGGACACTGGAGATCGGTTTCAGTGACTTGCCAGAGACCTAGTAATCCACCGCTGAGAGGTTTGCCCAGAGACAGAGCTGCAGATTGGACCCCGAGTTTGGAGACCACAATGATCTAATGGGAGTGCAGGCGGTGAACTGAGAATCTTGTTGCAAAGACGGACAAGCAAGACAAGCGGATCCAGTGGCACAGAGTCCCAGCCAAATCGAGCGGAGAGACGTCCTGGGTCGAGCAGCGGAGCAGATTATCTGGCGGATGGGTGAGAGGCCTTCCAGGCCAAAGTAAAGTTAACAAAGCACGCTGCAGTTTGCCTAAATCTACAGGGCCCCAACGTGACTAGTCGAAGACACATTGAATTCATTCACTGGCCAGTTGAATCTAGTACCCGGGTACCAACACACGCATACACTCACACCTTCTTGGGACACAACCTGTACGGGACTTAAACTCCGGCAAAAAAGGGGTTAAAATTTCCTTTTTTACCACTGCGCATTTCTCGCATTCCGAATTCCTGTAAATATATATATATACCGTGCTTGCTTTATATATGCCAGTTTATTTGAGACCAGTAAACTATATAACTTATAAAATCCACAACAGTGCTGGTGTATATTTATTCCCTAGTGCGGGGAGACTGACCCGAGGTTAAATTCAGTGACTCCTCCGGGAGTGAGCGCTACATGTATATGGTGTTGTAATGTGTGTATATAGTATTATTATTATTATTATTCTTTATTTATAAAGCGCCAGCATATTCCGCAGCGCTGTACAATAAGCACAGTATAGACAGGATTACAATACATTGAACAACATTTGACAAACAGTACAGGAGGAGATGAGGGCCCTATTCCCGTAGGAACTCACAATCTGGGAGGGTTGGGGTTGGAAACAGGAGGAGAGGACTGTAAGGTGAGAGTGATTGATGGTTGCGTCAGTGAGTTGGGTGGTAGGCCTCCCTAAATAGGAATGTTTTCAGGGAGCGTTTGAAGGAAGAGAAGTTAGGGGAAAGTCTGACAGCACGAGGGAGAGCGTTCCAGAGAGTGGGGGCTGCGCGTGAGAAATCCTGCAGTCTATCATGGGAAGAGGTGATGCGGGGAGAAGCTAGGCGCAGGTCACTGTTTGACCTTAGGGAGCGGGCTGGGGTGTATTTGGTGATTAGTGAGGACAGGTAGTGGGGAGCTGAGTTAGTGAGGCTTTTGTAGGTAAGGATAAGGATTTTGAACTTAATTCTGCAGTGGATGGGGAGCCAGTGAAGGGACTCGCAGAGGGGAGCGGCAGAGACAGAGCGGCGGGTGAGGTGAATTAGCCTGGCGGAGGCGTTCAGGATGGATTGTAGGGGGGAGAGGTGGGACAGAGGGAGGCCAGATAAGAGATTATTGCAATAGTCGAGTCGGGAGATTACCAGGGCGTGTATGAGTTGTTTTGTGGCGACAGCGGTAAGAAATGGCCGAATTCTGTAAATATTACGCAGTTGGTATCGGCAGGAGGAGGAAAGAGACTTGATGTGGGGGATGAAGGAAAGAGCAGAGTCAAGTGTAACTCCAAGACAGCGAACTTGGTTTGATGGGGAGATGGTGATACCCTCCACCGTGATCGAGAAGTCAGGAGGTGGGGCGGCATTAGAGGGAGGAATAAGTAGGAGCTCAGTCTTTGACATGTTGATCTTTAGGTGGTGGGAGGCCATCCAGGAGGAGATGCCAGATAAACAGTCACTGACTTTGGAAAGGACAGGGGGAGAGAGATCAGGGGTAGAGAGGTAGATCTGAGTGTCATCAGCGTAGAGGTGGTAATTAAAGCCAAAGCTGTTGATGATTTTGCCCAGGGAGGAGGTGTAGATGGAAAAGAGCAGAGGACCAAGGACAGAGCCTTGAGGTACACCAACAGATAGAGGCAATGAGGAGGAGGAGTTACCAGCAAAGGACACACAGAAGGACCTGTTGGATAAATAGGAGTCAACCAAGCAAGTGCAGTGTCACCGAGACCCAGAGAGTTGAGGGTCTGTAGAAGGAGGGGGTGGTCAACAGTGTCAAAAGCAGCCGAGAGGTCAAGCAGGATGAGAATAGAATAGTGGCCGTGTTTTTTAGCAGTTAGGAGGTCGTTGGTGACTTTGGTGAGGGCAGTTTCAGTTGAGTGTAGGGGACGGAAGCCAGATTGCAGGGGGTCAAGTAGGGAATTGGAGGACAGGAAGAGGGAGAGGTGGTTGAAGACTAGTTTTTCTAAGAGCTTAGAGGTAAAGGGAAGCAGGGATACAGGACGGTAGTTGGATGGAGAGTTGGGATCTAGGGATGGTTTCTTTAGTAAAGGGGTAACTAGCGCGTGTTTGAAGGCGGATGGAAAGGAGCCAGTGGAGAGAGATAGGTTGAAGATGTGTGTGAGAGCAGGGGTGAGGGAGGAGGAGAGGGGAGGAATTAGATGTGAGGGAATGGGGTCGAGCGGGCACGTGGTGAGATGTGAGGAGGACAATAAGGAATTGACTTCCTCCTCAGTGGTTGGGAGGAAGCGGCAGAGGGTGGCAGATGGGACCTGTGGGAGTGGAGGTGGCAGATAACTATCTTGTGTTGGGATGTTGCTTCTGATAGTTAAAGTTTTACTGAGGAAGTAGTCTGCCAGCTCTTGAGCGCTGAAGGCAGCTGAGGGGGGAGGTGCAGGTGGGTAGAGGAGGGTGTTGAAGGTGGACCAGAGCCGTTTAGGGTTGGAGGACAGCGTAGATATAAGAGATGAGAAGAAGGATTGTTTGGCCAAGTGGAGGGCAGAGGTGTATGACCGGAGAATAAACTTGAAGTGAACAAAATCAGCTTCAGAGCGGGATTTCCTCCAGGCACGCTCTGCGGTGCGGGAGCATCTTTGCAGGTAGCGAGTCTGGAGGGTGTGCCAGGGCTGAAGCTGGCGGCGTGGGGCTTACAGAGTCGAAGAGGAGCAAGAGTGTCTAGAGCAGAGATAAGCGTAGTGTTGTAGTGATTAGTGGCAGCATCAGGGCAGGTGAAGGATGAGGTATGAGGGAGGTGGTGAAGTAGGTTGGAGAATTGATGGGGGTCCACAGCCTGTAGATTCCTGCGAGTGTGTGTGCGGGGTGGGGGAGCAGGGTGTTTAGGAAGTCCAGATAGGTTGAAAGAGAGAAGGTGGTGGTCAGAGATGGGGAAAGGGCGACAGTTGAACTCAGAAATGGAGCAGAGGTTGGAAAAGACAAGGTCAATAGCGTGACCATCGCGGTGGGTAGGGAGGAGGGAGGATTGTGTGAGTCCAAGGGAGGACGTGAGTGAAAGAAGTTTGGAGGCAGCAGGGCGAAGGATCGTCAATGGGAATGTTGAAGTCCCCGAGAACTAGGCATGGAAGATTAGAAGACAGAAAGTGAGAGAGCCAGGTAGCAAAGTGGTCAAAGAACTGGGAGGTTGGTCCCGGTGGGCGGTAGATGACTGCCACCCTGAGGGCCAGAGGAGAGAACAGGCGGATGCAGTGTGTCTCGAAGGAGGAGAAGGAGAGGGATGGGGGTGGAGGGAGATGCTGGTAGGTGCAGGTGGGAGAGAGCAGGATTCCGACCCCGCCACCATTTCTCTCACCCGGTCTGGGGGTATGACTGAAGTGTAGACCGCCATGTGAGAGAGCAGCAACGGAGGCCGTGTCAGAGGGAGTTATCCAGGTTTCAGTTAAAGCTAGGAGGTTGAAGGAGTTTGAAAGGAAGAGGTCATGGATTGGCTGGAGTTTGTTGCACACAGAGCGAGCGTTCCAGAGGGCGCAGGAGAAAGAGGACAGGCGCTGAGGGATTATGGGGATGAGGTTGCTGGGCTTGCAGGGAGGTGATTTATGTGCGATGGAGATAGGATGAGAGGGAAGTATTGGATGTGTTGTGGGGCCAGGGTTAGGGGATATGTCACCTGAAGAGAGTAGCAGCAGGAGGGTGAGAAAGAGAAGGTGGGAATGGGATTTGTGGGAGTGGGAGTGATTGGCAGCGCGAGAGTTAGAGGGAGACCATGTTCTGAGGTATGCATATATATGGTGTAGTAATGTGTAGTAATGTGTATATAGTGGTATATATAATTGGTGTTGCAATGTGTGTATATGGTGTAGTAATGTGTGTGTATATAGTGTATATATGATTTGGTAATGTGTGTATATAGTGTATATATGATGTTGTAATGGGTGTGTATATATGGTGTGGTAATAATGTGTGTATACAGTATATGGTGTTGTAATGTGTTTATAGGATGTATATATGATGTGGTAATGTGGGTCTATATAGTGTATATAGCATATATATGGTGTGGTAATGTGTGTGTATATAGTGTATATGATGTGGTAACGCATGTGTGTATATATGATGTGCTAGTGTGTGTATATTGTATATATGATGTGGTAATGTGTATGACAGAGAGGGCGTGCCAGACGTCTCCCGCATGCCTGCATCGTGATTTGCCAGCATTACCACCAGCACCACCACCTCGCTCTGCTGACACTGGGGTCTGATGTCTGGGTAACTATGCATGTGTCTAGGGGTCTGTGTCTGGGTATACATGTATCTGGGGGGTCTGTGTCTGGGTACATGTATCTGGGGGTCTGTGTCTAGGTATGTATACATGTATCTGGGGGTCTGTGTCTAGGTATGTATACATGTATCTGGGGGTCTGTGTCTGGCTATACATGTATCTGGTGGTCTGTGTCTAGGTATGTATACATGTATCGGGTGTCTGTGTATACATGTATCTGAAGAAGGGGTGCGAATGCCCCCCCCCGTGCGGATCTTCAGCCCAATAAAACAACCGCTGCACTTTTTAATGAGACCAGCCGGCTGCTACAGTTTTATTGCTGTGGAGCTCTGTGATACAGTCATAGACAGCGCACATTACTGTGAGTTTCATTGCTACATACGCCCCTACACCCGGGGTGAACGTATGACTGTGTGTGTGTAAATGCATGTATTTGTCTTTGAACAGGCTCCTGTGCATAAACGTCTGCGCCTCCTTGTCGCAGCCCGGCGTTGCCCCCTAGCCTTGCACCCAAAAGGATGGTACTGCTCATTGAATCACCACATTATCTGCTGCCTGCACTCCAAAACATTAAGAATGACAGCATTGTGAGGTACAGGTAGGAGACTAAATATTGGTGCATGGAACAGGAGGTTAAATGGGCACTCTACTCACATTTTACCCCCTTTAACCTCTTTGCTGCTGACAACGTGCTGGGTGCATCCTCTGGTTTCATGTTTGTGTTCAGAGGATGTATTCAGCACGTTGTTGAAGTCCTGCAGCTCAGTGCCATTTCTTTCTTGGCATGGTTGGGGCTGGCCGCCTGCGCCAGTGATGTCAGTTGCTGCTGTGGTGTGGGTAGGAGGAGGCGAGCCACGAGGCAGTCCATATCCCAGGGCACATCCTGCTCCACAGACAGCTCGTCACCCTGAGCCACGCGTACTGCTTTCTGGTGACCAGAATCTGGTCGCGCTGTACAGATTTGCACTGCACATCAGTGAGTTTCAATCCTGTTGAGCGCTGTGATACACTCATACACACTGTACATTACTGTGAGTTTTAAGGCTGTGGAGCTCTATGATAAGCTCATAAACATCGCACATTACTGTAAGTTTTATTGCTGTGGAGCCTGTGGTGTATTTAGGTTTTGTGCTGCCCTAGGCCTGACTAAACTCGTGCACCCCCTAATTTAAATTTGAGGCACCCCTTCCTGTCAAGGGCACACCTCTTCCTGGTTAATCCCCACCCTTCCTCTTTAAGCTCCACCTTTTCCTCTTAGAGCTCCGCCTTTTCCTCTCTTTATATTAAAAGTGGATACCAAGTGCCTACTTGTATATTTTGTATACCATTTCAAATGTATCTATTGAGATAAATAAAATTATGAAATGTTTAAATTCAAGCATTTTTACAAAGAACAGCCAGGCATGTTAAGTATACTGGATCACAGCCGCTCTAATTGGTTGAACAATAAAATCCACAGAAACGTGCACTGCATATGAGCGTATCACAGAGCTGCACAGCAATAAAACCCACAGAAATGTGCACCGTGTATGAGAATATCACAGAACTGCACAGCAATAAAACTCACACTAATGTGCAGTGTGTATGCGTGTATCCTAGAGCTCCAAGGCAATAAAACTCACATTACTATGCAGTGTGTATCACAGAATCGACAGCAATAAAAATTCCAGCAATGCAATGTGCAGTGTGTATGAGTGTATCAGAATCCACAGCAATAAAACTCCTAGTAATGCAATGTGCGGGTCAGCATATCAGAATCCACAGCAATAAAACTCCCAGCAATGCAATGTGCGGTGTGTATGAGTGCATCAGAATCCACGGCAATAAAACTCCCAGCAATGCAATGTGTGGTGTGTGTCAGCGTATCAGAATCCACGGCAATAAAACTCCCAGCAATGCAATGTGTGGTGTGTATGAGTGCATCAGAATCCACTGCAATAAAACTCCCAGCAAACCGAGTGTATATGAGCACACAGCAATTATTTATTCTACATTTAACGGCCTCCGTCCGCGGTAGGGCTGTGTGCAGAGTCAGCAGGGACTGTGTACAGACTCAGCAGGAGGTCCCTCCAGGCCACGTTAGGATCGCGGCTGTGCCTGTGCGTGGAGCCATCTTGTCAGCAGTGGGGTGCCACTGCCAGAGGGTGCACTGTGGCTTTGATTCCCTTCCTGGTGGGTGTTCAGTCCAGAATAGAGTGACAGTCCATGTTAACGAAAGGGTGGGCAGCTGCGTGCATGTCACGTGGTTCAGCCAGTCAGGTGGTACTGAGACTCAGTACCACCTGACTGGCCAGACCGAGTGTGACCTGCACGCACGCAGCCTCACCAGGAGCCAGGCAGCTCAATGACAAATTTCTATCACTGCAGTGCTGGTTAAGGAAAGGTCCACTTTAAACAGCAGTAAGCAGACAGGGCTTCATATTCTGCTGATACCCCCCTTTACCTGCCGTTTACTGTCGATTTTATTCCGTATGCAAATGCCATACTCCGCTGCTCGTTGTTTGAGAACACAGCTCAAAGTTGACACACAGTGACAGTGGCACCTCCTAGTACCCCCTAATGACACCCCAATAATCACTGGTACTTGGGGCGGCCCGCCCTCCGCCACTCCTCTAAGTATACCACTGCTCTGGTGATATGCTCACACACAAGTTTGGCGAACTGCCAGCAAGAACGGTGCTGTTTGAAGGCAGTGCAAATCCCCATAGATAAGTAATGGTTAATCTATTCAGAGAACACCAAACAGCAGAGAAATGTCAGGGAAATACCCTGATGTTCGGTGGTTTCAATCAGCAGGTTCAGGTATTCAGGCGAACCCCATAGGTTTCAATGTTAAAAATATTCCCGTTTTTATGCAATATCTAATAAACCACTTATTATTTTAATCTGCAGTAAAAAGTCTTTATTTATTGATTATTTTTTTTAGTACCATTTAGTAATTTTTCAGAATTTTTTTGGCAAAATCCCCCCCCATTTTTTAATATCGGTTCTTCTTTTTCTGTAACAGAACTTTTTATTATCAATCATAGGATCTTATATGTAAATTCCAGACATTTTCGTTCAGTAGTTCTTTTGAAAACAGCAGGCCATGGGTTTGCGGTGGCAGCATACAGCGGCCGACTCCATGCACTTTGGGGACCCTGCGGTGAATGGTGAATTCACTGCAGGGTGGGGAAGTTTTATTCCCCGAAGTGCAGGGAACTACAGAACACCAAAATGTTGGCGTCATTTTGGTGCTCTGTGAGTAAACCCAATTAGTAGTGAGGTTTTTTGTTGTCCCCTGGAAAGGGAAAGTCTAGGCGTTGCCTACCCAGGACATACTTGAAAATTAGTGACATCTCAATGTTTCCTTCCTGGTAAAATAGTTTGCAAAAGTAAAAATTTTTTTTTTATTTTTTTAGGGGTGGGGCCAGCTGGCAGCCGCCGTCCCCTGGAGAGTGCCGCCCTAGGCCTAGGCCTTGTTGGCCTAGGCCAAAATACACCAGTGTGTTGAGCTCTGTGATACACAGCGCACATTATTCTGAGTTTTATTGCTGTGGTGCTCTGTGATACTCTCATACACACTGCACATTATTGTGAGTTTTATTGCTGTGGAGCTCTGTGATACTCTCATACACACTGCACATTACTGTGAGTTTTATTGCTGTGGAGCTATCTGATGTGCCGTGTGTAAAAGTGTATGTTAGAAACCTGAAAAGTGATCATCAATTTGCCAAAGGGACCTTCTGTGCCACGGCACAGTCTTAGCTGCAATAAGTGGGTGATGGCTGCAGCAGAGCGGTCGCCATCTGTAAGTCTGGAGGGGGCACAATGGATTCCCCAATTTGCTGGTGGGCCTGAGTGGATTTTCTTAACTCATTAAAATAATTATTTCGAAAATTGTGTGAAGAAAAAAATTATTTTACACAACAATGTACATGGGTGTTGGGTTTGTATGTGTGTGGAGTTTTGTGGGCATGGTACAATGGGGCCCCTTGATCTCCTATTGCCCGGGGGCCCCATTGGTTGTCGGTCCACCCCTGAACTATATAGTAAAATTCTGGCGCGTAGATTGCAAGGATTGTTACCAAAACTCTTAAGTCAAGAACAGGTGGGTTTTATTTCTAACGGACAAGGCCCAGACAGTACAAAAAAAACTGCTCAACTTGATAGAATTGATGAACCGCACGAGAGCTCCTGGTTTAATCCTGTCGTTGGATGCCGAAAAGGCCTTCGACAGGGTGGGCTGGCTGTTCTTAAGGCAGATACTTCTAAGGTTTGGGTTCCCCGCCCCTTTCAGATCAGCAAAACGGGCCCTATATGATTCCCCTTCGGCCAGGATAGTTACCTCAGGGTTTTTATCAGATGAATTTGTCATTACTAATGGAACAAGACAAGGATGCCCTTTATCTTCACTCCTGCACTCCTGTATGCTCTAGCATTGGAACCCTTAGCACAGGCCGTCCGACAGAACGACTTAATTCAGGGAATTTCAGTGGGCCCAATGACTTTTAAGCTTAACCTATACCCTGATGACATCCTTCACACCCTGACAGACCCAGATACCTCCCTCCCCGCATTACAGAAAGAGCTAGACTCCTATAGCCGAGTGTCATATCACTTAGTTAATACTCTAAAAACACAAGCACTCCCGATCAACATGCCCCAACACCACCAAGACGACCTACATGATAGATATGCTTTTGACTGGCGCTCTGATTATATTATCTACCTTGGACTTAGAGTCGCAAAAACTTCGGCAGAAATGTTCAAATAGAATGATAGAATGATGTCAGAAACTAAATCCCTTCTATATCAGTTGCGCAATCGTGAAGTTTCGTGGCTGGGCAGGATGGCAGCGGTAAAGATGATGTTGTTGCCAAAAATACTGTACATATTTCGTGCCCTACATATGCAATTGCCTAACTCCTACTTGAATACCCTCCAATTTCTCATCTTTACTTACATCTGGAAAAATAAGAGACCCCGAGTTCCTAGGTCCCTATTAAACTACAGACACAGAGATGGCGGTTTGAATGTGACTCACATTCACAAATATTATTGGGCGACGAACTTAGCGTCCCTAGCAGAAACGGTTTACGCCCACCCGTTTCCACAGTGGCTGCTCATAGAATCTGCTTACATGGGTGGCCACGCCCTAACGGACCTGCTTTGGGTACCCCGAAAAGGGAGGCATCGCCTACAGCAAGTTTTCCCTTCCACACTTCTTTATCTCAATACGTGGGATCAACACCTTTCCTCTTCTCGAAGCCACTCTCCATTCTCCATGGCCACCCCACTTACATCCAGGACTTATATATTACCCCAATTTCATGCTCGCCCATGGCTCCGATTGGGAGTCACCCACCTGCATCATTTGTTTACTCTGGCTGCCATCGTGCCATCGCCTTCCATACAATTCAAGAGAAAAACCATGTACCGTCCTCAATGTTTTTGTCTTATCAACAATTGTACTCCTGTCTAAAGACATGGGGGGCCTTTTCTGGTTTAAGAGACGGTCTACCACTCCTGTCAGGGATTGAACTTTTCTGGCTGGACGCTTTTTCCACCATTAAACCCATTTCACTTTTCTACTGGACACTTAATACTCCAGCAAAACTGCTGTCCTGGACGTTTAAAAGAGTCTGGGAAAAAGACCTTTCAATGACTTTCACTTCCTCACAATGGGCAAGGGCACACATGTTTGCAGCACCTGCTTCCAGATGTGCCACATTGATCAAACCCACAGGTAATTGCTTTATTGCTGGTATCTTACACATCAGAAAATAAAACGATTTGCTCCACACACATCAGATCTCTGTTGGAGATGCGCCTCAGAAGTTAGCACGATGGGTCATGTTTGGTGGTATTGTCCTGTGCTGTGCTCCACTTTCACAGGAGATTTCCCAACTGGCGACGGAGGTGATGGGTCGCCTCATCCCTTATTCTCTGGAAATTTTGCTACTGGGCATGATTCACCTGCCAAAACCTCATTGGAAGATGCTGTTTATTATCGTCTCCAAGTTTTTGCATCAATATTTTCTAAGTGGTGCACTTTTTAAAAACATTAGAAATCGGGACTCGTTACAATTTTTTTGGGGGGAATTATGGGATTTTTAGCAAACGCACCCCATAGAAAAAAATCATTAGTGCAGCATCATTGTTCACATTATAATTGAAACGTGTTCTTTATTATTGCAGCAATATTGTTCCCAACAAAAAAAAACACGTTTTTATTTGTTTTATTTTATATTTTTAAATTTTTTATTTACTTTAAACATGGTCATGTTTGGTATCATTCAAAAGGCCATGCTCAGGCCTCAGCCCTAGCTGCCACCGTTCGGGAGATAGGGGGGTTCAAATGAACCCCCCTATCTCCACCAGGGGATTTCCTTAGGAAATCCATGGCAGCTAGGGGTTTCTCGACTAACTGACGTCATCGCGCCATGCGCGATGACGTCTGTTACCGAGGGGGGACCCGGAGGTGGAGCTGCCATCCAAGATGGCGGCCCTCAATGGATCTAGTCCGCGATCTGGCAGCAGATCGCGGTCCAGCAGTTAAGGGGTTAAAGTCAGACACCGCTTTGAAGAGCAGACACTGCCCATCAAAGCGGTGCCTGGCATTTGTTTTGTAGACCCGGGGTCTTTTTGGTGGTTGCAGATTTTGGGGATTCAATTCCGAAAAAGTGTGTTTTTGCATTTTTTCACCATATTTCATAACTGTTTTATAAAGTAATTTATACAATATGAGGGAAATAATGCTATCTTTAGAAAGTCCATTTAATGGCAAGAAAAACAGTATATAATATGTGTGGGTTCCATAAACGAGTAAGAGGAAAATTAGAGCTAAACACAAACAGCGCAGAAACGTATAAACAGCAGTAGGAACGTTCGGACTGGCAATCGTAAAACCGCGCAGTCACTATGGGGTTAATGCTGATGTTAAATTAATGTCCTGAGGATCACGGGAGCTGTAGTTCAGCAACATTAGGTGGGGATGGCGAGGGCAGAGTGTGTTCCCTGCTATAACTCATCATATCATTTCAGGACAAAACTAAATGCAGACAGATGTTGTATATGGCAGACTTTCACTATGAACACCATGAAAGACAGTTTTGCTTCTGTTTGAGAGAGGGAGATTGCTCTTGTATGATGCTATATTAACTACAAAACAGGTGTTTCAATTTATAGAATATAATATATATAGTGCATCAATCACTTAAACATTAAAACACTTTATTAGATTACAGAAACAGTATCTCTAATACCAATATATTCTAATTTTAGAACAAACACCATGGGGGAATGAAGGTAAGTACAGGGACCATTAATTAATGCAGATGTCCATGTTAATAAAGATTGTTAATTGGGGAATTTCCTAAAATATCACAAGGCGGATTGGCAAGCTTGAGGCCTGCCCCACGTGTTTATGGGGCCCGACCGTCGCAATTATGATGCCCCCACCCCCCCGGCGCCTGCAGTGATTAATGTGGAAGGGGATCTTAAATTAAAATACATACAGTACAAGTAATAGTCAGCAATCAACTTTATGAAACAAATTAATTTCGCTTCACTGTTTAATTTGACTCAAATACTAAATCTGTGACACAGCTTAATATTTAACCCTAACAGCAAAAGATGATTAATTGGGGTTTTATTTAGTAATCCAAAATTCGAATTAATATCAACTATCGAATTGTTATACGAACTTCGAATAGATAAAAAAATTCGAATCGACCCAAAACGAAACGAAATACGAAATAAAATTAGTTCCAAAATGAGAAATTTAATTCTGAAAACTAAAATATCTAAAAACTAAACGAGACTAAACAAAACAAAATTTTCAGCTGTGTACACCCCTAGTGAAAATGAGCTCAGCACAGAGAGGTGAACTGGCAGCGAGAGGGCTAAAAAGCAGAAACATATAAAAATTGGGTAATTCTAATCTCAGTACAAAATTTTGAAACTATTTAGCCGGTCCTTTTTGGTGGTTGCAGATTTTGGGGATTCAATTGCGAAAAAGTGTGTTTTTTGCAATTTTTCACCATATTTCATAATTGTTTTATATAGTAATTTATTCAATATGAGGGAAATAATGCTATCTTTAGAAAATCCATTTAATGGCAAGAAAAACAGTATATAATATGTGTGGGTTCCATAAACGAGTAAGAGAAAAATTAGAGCTAAACACAAACAGCGCAGGAACATTAAAACAGCAGTAGGCACGTTCGGACTGGCAATCATAAAACCGCCTGGTCACAATGGGGTTAATGCTGATGTTAAATAAATGTCCTGAGGATCACGGGAGCTGTAGTAACATTAGATGGGGATGGGGAGGGCAGAGTGTGATCCCTGCTATAACTCATCTAATCATTTCAGGACTAGGGATGTGCTGAACACCCCTGAGTTTGGTTCGCATTCGAACTCAAACTTTTCAGAAGTTTGAACTCAAACTCGAACTCAATACAAGTCAATGGGACTCAAAATTCGATTTTTAGAGTGCCCTCCAAGAGGGCATATATGCTAGATATTTGCCATAAAAGGTGTACGGGGGTCCGAGTAGTGCCCTGGGGGAGAGGAAACAAGGACAAAAAAACAAAAAGAAAAAAAAGTTTTTAAAGGGACAGTGAGTTTTCCATGAAATAAGGGTTAAAAATAAAACCGAAAAATTCCTTGAAATATCGTGCCTAGGAGGTCCCCATAACCTACCTGTGAAGTGGCGGATTTCTAGGATGTATAGAAACATTTAAAAACAATGTCCGGGTCCGAGTAGTGCCCTGGGGGACAGGAAACAAGGACAAAAAGTTTAAAAAAAATAAGTTTTTAACCCCTTCACTGCTGACGACCTGTGGACTCAGTTACTCCCGCTGTATGCTGAGGAGGACGTGTCCCAGAAGTCATCAGCTTTGCGGGACCCCCGGCAGAGATACTCACCTCTCTGTCCAGGGTCCCGCGGTGTTCTGACTTCAGCGTCCTCAGACACTGAAGTCAAGCTCCTCCCAACGTAAATGACATCATCGCGCCGTGCGCGATGACGTCATTTCCAGGCGACCCCCGGCAATGCTGGGAGATCACCTGGAAGGGAGGGGGGATCCGTTTGGATCCCTCTCCCTCCCGATCGGGAGGTCCCACAAAAAAAGCCAGGCACCGCTTAAAAGGAGAGAGTCTCCCCTTTTAAGCAGTGCCTGGCTTTAACCCCTTAGGCACTGGGTCGCTTGCGGCGCCGAAGTGCGGCCTAGCTCCGGTGGGGGCCGCCATCTTGGATGGCGGCTCCATCCCGGGTCCCCCCTCACTGCCTGATGTCCTCACGCATAGCGTGATGACGTCAGAGAGTCGGGGAACCCCTAGCTGCCCGGAATCCCCTGGTGGAGATAGGGGGTTCATTTGAGGGTTCACAGAGATGCTGTGAGGTTGTGTATAGAGAGGCTGTGAGGTTGTGTATAGAGATGCTGATGGGGTTGTGTATAGAGATGCTGTGAGGCTGTGTATAGAGATGCTGTGAGGTTGCGTATAGATGTGCTGTGAGGTTGTGTATAGAGATGCTGTAAGGCTGTGTATAGAGATGCTGTGAGGCTGTGTTTAGAGATGCTGAAGGGGTTGTGTATAGAGATGCTGTTTGTGTATAGAGATGCTGGTGGGGTTGTGTATAGAGATGCTGTGTATAGAGATGCTGATGGGCTTGTGTATAGAGATGCTGTTTGTGTATAGAGATGCTGATGGGGTTGTGTATAGAGATGCTGTGTATAGAGATGCTGTGAGGTTGTGTACAGAGATGCTGTTAGGCTGTGTATAGAGATGCTGAAGGGGTTGTGTATAGAGATGCTGTCTGTGTATAGAGATGCTGATGGGGTTGTGTATAGAGATGCTGTCTATAGAGATGCTGATGGGGTTGTGTATAGAGATGCTGTTTGTGTATAGAGATGCTGTGAGGTTGTGTATAGAGATGCTGTGAGGTTGCGTATAGAGATGCTGTGAGGTTGTGTATAGAGATGGTGTGTATAGAGATGCTGATGGGGCTGTGTATAGAGATGCTGTTTGTGTATAGAGATGCTGATGGGGTTGTGTATAGAGATGCTGTGAGGCTGTGTATAGAGATGCTGTGAGGTTGTGTACAGAGATGCTGTGAGGCTGTGTATAGAGATGCTGTGAGGCTGTGTATAGAGATGCTGAAGGGGTTGTGTATAGAGATGCTGTTTGTGTATAGAGATGCTGATGGGGTTGTGTATAGAGATGCTGTGAGGTTGTGTATAGAGATGCTGTGAGGTTGTGTATAGAAATGCTGTGTATAGAGATGCTGATGGGGTTGTGTATATAGATGCTGTTTGTGTATAGAGATGCTGTGAGGTTGTGTATAGAGATGCTGATGGGGCTGTGTATAGAGATGCCTTGCGGCGCCGAAGTGTGGCCTAGCTCCAGTGGGGGCCGCCATCTTGGATGGCGGCTCCACTCCCTGGTTCCCCCTCACTGCCTGACATCCTCACACATAGCGTGATGATGTCAGATAGCCGGGGAACCCCTAGCTGCCCGGAATCCCCTGGTGGAGATAGGGGGTTCATTTGAACCCCGATATCTCCAGGTAGCTAGGGGGTCATGGAGGGTGTCAATCGAACGGCCTGAGCATTGCCTTTCGAATGATACCCAACATGACCAGGTAGAAAGTAAAAAAAAAACTGTATTTTTTTTGTGTGTTATTTTTATTATTACAGCAATATTGTTCACATTTCAATTATAATGTGAACAATGATGCTGCACTAATGATTTTTTTCTATGGGGTGTGTTTGCTATAAATCACGTAATTCCCCCCACAAAATGTAACAAGTACCCATTTCTAATTGTTGTACAAGCGCACCCCATAGAAAACATAACCGCAAACGCTCATGTGCTAAAATGTGAAAAGAAAACACTTTACACACTGCAGATGATTAAAAATTCAATTTTTATTGCATTTTTTGTCATAATATACAGCCAGGACATGACGTATACATATAAAAATTATATATTATGAATCTGCGGAGTCTGTCGGAAAGATATCTAATATGTCTGGGTCATTTAATAAAATGTGGCTTCAAATCGCGTTTAAACATGATGAGCGAAGGCGGTAAAATTGAGGTGAGCACACAGCAGTGAAATGCAGCATATTAGAGGTAGATTTAGTAGAGAAATTAACACTTCTCAAAAGCAGACACCACACCCTCAGTATAGTCTACATACATACAATGTATCAAATTCATTAGACCAGACTAAAAACACCTGTTGTTAACCGTTTGAGAACACAGGTCATTTAGAGGTGAGAATCTTTGCACGTACACATTAGTTTTTAATTCAATATCTAATAAACCATTGCTTATAATATTCTGCAGTAAAAAGTCTCTTTATTTCTAGATTCTTTAGTCTTTTTTTAAGCATTTTTTTTAAAAAAAAATGCGAACTCGAACCGAACACGCCAAAAAGTTGGGAGTTCAAGAACTTGCGAACGGCCAAAGTTCGAATCAAACTCCGACCTGATCGAACCGAACAGCTCATCCCTATTCAGGACAAGGCGAAATGCAGACAGATGTTGTATATGGCAGACTTTCACTATGAACACCAGGAAAGACAGTTTTGCTTCTGTTTGAGAGAGGGAGATTGCTCTTGTATGATGATGTATTAACTACAAAACAGGTGTTTCAATGTATAGAATATAATATATATAGTGCATCAATCACTTAAACATTAAAACACTTTATTAGATTACAGAAACAGTATAACAATATATTCTAATGTTAGGACAATGGGAGGATGAAGGTAAGTACAGGGACCATTAACTAATGCAGATGTCCATGTTAATAAAGATTGTTAATTGGGGAGTCAAAATGATCTCAGCGCAGAGAGGTGAACTGGCAGTGACAGGGCTAAAAAGCAGAAACTTATAAAAATCTGGTATTTCTAATCTCAGCACAAAATTTCAAAACTATTTAGCCGGGGTCTTTATAGTGGTTGCAGATTTTGGGGATTCAATTCCGAAAAAGTGTGTTTTTTTTCATTTTTTCACCATATTTCATAATTGTTTTATATAGTAATTTATTCAATATGAGGGAAATAATACTATCTTTAGAAAGTCCATTTATTGGCAAGAAAAACAGTATATAATATGTGTGGGTTAAAACCGCCCAGTCACTATGGGGTTAATGCTAATGTTAAATTAATGTCCTGAGGATCACGGGAGCTGTAGTTCAGCAACATTAGGTGAGGATGGGGAGGGCAGAGTGTGATCCCTGCTATAACTCTTCTAATCATTTCAGGACAAAACGAAATGCAGACAGATGTTGTATATGGCAGACTTTCACTATGAACACCATGAGAGACAGTTTTGCTTCTGTTTGAGAGAGGGAGATTGCTTTTGTATGATGATATATTAACTACAAAACAGGTGTTTCAATGTATAGAATATAATATATATAGTGCATCAATCACTTAAACATTAAAACATTTTATAAGATTACAGAAACAGTATCTCTAATACCAATATATTCTAATTTTAGAACAACCACCATGGAAGCATCAAGGTAAGTACACTGACCATTAATTAATGCAGATGTCCATGTTAATAAAGATTGTTAATTGGGGAATTTCCTAAAATATCACAATGTAATTTCAATTCCTCCTTGACAAATATGGATTTGATTAGGATGACATACAGGGTTATCCAAAGAGCACCGTAATTCCACCGACATTTCGTTGCTCTTTCAATCCCTGCACTTTGGGGAATCAAATTCCCTGAGACTGCGGTGAATTCAACATATCTATTTTTAGAACAACCACCAGAGCATAATGGAGGTAAGTACAGGATAAACCCCTTAAGGACCACTGACGTACATAGTACATCCTGGAGAATATTCCCCTTACGGACCAAGGACACTGTGTACGTCATGGTCCTTTAACCCCCCCCCCTCCCTCCCTATGCTAACCTCTCTGGCTGGGTTCCCAAGCCAGACTGGCAAGCTTGAGGCCTGCCCCACGTGTTTATGGGGCCCAGCCGTCGCAATTACGATCCCCCCCGGCGCCTGCAGTGATTAATGTGGAAGGGGATATTAAATTAAAATACATACAATAGAAGTAATAGTCAGCAATCAACTTTATGAAACAAATTAATTTCGTTTCACTGTTTAATTTGACTCAAATACTAAATCTGTTACACAGCTTAATATTTAACCCTAACTTGTCTTTTAACAGCAAAAGTTGATTAATTGGGGTTTTATTTAGTGATCCAAACTTCGAATTGATATCAACTATCGAATTGTTATACGAACTTCGAATAGATAAAAAAAATTGAATCGTCCTAAAACGAAACAAAATACGAAACAAAATTAGTTCCAAAATGAGAAACGAAATTCCGTAAACTAAATTATCTGAAAACTAAACGAAACTAAACAAAACAAATTTTTCAGCCGTGCACACCCCTAGTCAAAATGATCTCAGCGCAGAGAGGTGAACTCTCAGTGACAGGGCTAAAAAGCAGAAACATATAAAAATTGGGTATTTCTAATCTCAGGACAAAATTTTGAAACTATTTAACCGGTCCTTTTTGGTGGTTGCAGATTTTGGGGATTCAATTCCGAAAAGTGTGTTTTTTTCATTTTTTCACCATATTTCATAATTGTTTTATATAGTAATTTATTCAATATGAGGGAAATAATGATATCTTTAGAAAGTCCATTTAATGGCAAGAAAAACAGTATATAATATGTGTGGGTTCCATAAACGAGTAATAGGAAAATTAGAGCTAAACACAAACAGCGCAGAAACGTTAAAACAGCAATGGGCACGTTCGGACTGGCAATCGTAAAACCGCCTGGTCACTATGGGGTTAATGCTGATGTTAAATTAATGTCCTGAGGATCATGGGAGCTGTAGTTTAGCAACATTAGGTGGTGATGGGGAGGGCAGAGTGGGATCCCTGCTATAACTCATCTAATCATTTCAGGACTAGGGATGAGCCGAACACCCCCGAGTTCGGTTCGCATTCGAACTCGAACTTTTGGAAGTTCGAATTCAAACTCGAACTCAATTCAAGTCTATGGGACTCAAAATTCGATTTTTAGAGTGCCCTCCAAGAGGGCATATATGCTAGATATTTGCCATAAAAGGTGTATGGGGTCCGGGTAGTGCCCTGGGGGACAGGAAACAAGGACAAAAAGAAAAAAAAAGTTTTTAAAGGGACAGTGAGTTTTCCATGAAATAAGGGTTAAAAATAAAAACGAAAAATTCCTTGAAATATTGTGCCTAGGAGGTCCCCATAACCTACCTGTGAAGTGGCGGATTTCTAGGATGTATAGAAACATTTAAAATCAATGTCCGGGTCTGGGTAGTAGTGCCCTGGGGACATGAAACAAGGACAAAAAGTTAAAAAAAATAAGTTTTTAACCCCTTCACTGCTGACGACATGTAAGCTCAGTTACTTCCACTGTATGCTGAGGAGGACATGTCCCACACGTCACCAGCTTTGCGGGACACCCGGCGGAGATACTCACCTCTCTGTCCAGGGTCCCGCGGTGTTCTGACTTCAGCGTCCTCAGACGAAGAGAGTCAAGCTCCTCCCGACGTAAATGACATAATCGCGCCATGCGCGATGTCGTCATTTCCCGGCGAACCCCCGGCAATGCTGGGAGACCGCCTGAAAGGGAGGGGGGATCCGTTCTGATCCCTCTCCCTCCCGATCGGGAGGTCCCACAAAAAAAAGCCAGGCACCGCTTAAAAGGAGATAGTCTCCCCTTTTAAGCAGTGCCTGGCTTTAACCCCTTAGGCACCGGGTCGCCTTGCGGTGCCGAAGTGCCACCTAGCTCCGGTGGGGGCCGCCATTTTGGATGGCGGCTCCACCCCGGGTCCCCCCTCACTGCCTGATGTCCTCACGCATAGCGTGATGATGTCAGATAGCCGGGGAGCCCCTAGCTGCCCGGAATCCCCTGGTGGAGATAGGGGGTTCATTTGAGGGTTAACAGAGATGCTGTGAGGTTGTGTATAGAGATGCTGTGAGGTTGTGTATAGAAATGCTGATGGGGTTGTGTATAGAGATGCTGTGAGGCTGTGTATAGAGATGCTGTGAGGTTGTGTATAGAGATGCTGATGGGGTTGTGTATAGAGATGCTGTGAGGCTGTGTATAGAGATGCTGTGAGGTTGCGTATAGCGATGCTGTTAGGTTGCGTATAGAGATGCTGTGAGGTTGTGTATAGAGAAGCTGTGAGGCTGTGTATAGAGATGCTGTGAGGCTGTGTTTAGAGATGCTGAATGGGGTTGTGTATAGAGATGCTGTTTGTGTATAGAGATGCTGATGGGGTTGTGTATAGAGATGCTGTGTATAGAGATGCTGATGGGGTTGTGTATAGAGATGCTGTGTGACTGTGTATAGAGATGGTGTGTATAGAGATGCTGATAGGGTTGTGTATAGAGATGCTGTTTGTGTATAGAGATGCTGTGAGGTTGTGTATAGAGATGCTGTGAGGTTGCATATAGAGATGCTGTGAGGTTGTGTATAGAGATGGTGTGAGGCTGTTTATAGAGATGGTGTGTATAGAGATGCTGTGTGACTGTGTATAGAGATGGTGTGTATAGAGATGCTGTGAGGCTGTGTATAGAGATGCTGTGAGGTTGTGTATAGAGTTGCTGATGGGGTTGTGTATAGAGATGCTGTGAGGCTGTGTATAGAGATGCTGTGAGGTTGCGTATAGAGATGCTGTGAGATTGCGTATAGAGATGCTGTGAGGTTGTGTATAGAGAAGCTGTGAGGCTGTGTATAGAGATGCTGTGAGGCTGTGTTTAGAGATGCTGAAGGGGTTGTGTATAGAGATGCTGTTTGTGTATAGAGATGCTGATGGGGTTGTGTATAGAGATGCTGTGTATAGAGATGCTGATGGGGTTGTGTATAGAGATGCTGTGTGACTGTGTATAGAGATGGTGTGTATAGAGATGCTGATAGGATTGTGTATAGAGATGCTGTTTGTGTATAGAGATGCTGTGAGGTTGTGTATAGAGATGCTGTGAGGTTGCGTATAGAGATGCTGTGAGGTTGTGTATAGAGATGGTGTGAGGCTGTGTATAGAGATGGTGTGTATAGAGATGCTGATGGGGTTGTGTATAGAGATGCTGTTTGTGTATAGAGATGCTGTGAGGTTGTGTATAGAGATGCTGATGGGGCTGTGTATAGAGATGCCTTGCGGCGCCGAAGTGCGGCCTAGCTCTGGTGGGGGCCGCCATGTTGGATGGCGGCTCCACCCCCGGGTCCCCCCTCACTGCCTGACATCCTCAGGCATAGCGTGATGACGTCAGATAGCCGGGGAACCCCTAGCTGCTCAGAATCCCCTGGTGGAGATAGGGGGTTCATTTGAACCCCAATATCTCCCGGCAGCCAGGGGTCATGGAGGGTGTCAATCGAACGGCCTGAGCAGGGATGAAGGAAAATAAAAAACTGTATTTTTTTGTGTGTTATTTTTATTAATGCAGCAATATTGTTCACATTTCAATTATAATGTGAACAACGATGCTGCACTAAAAATGTAACAAGTACCCATTTCTAATTGTTGTACAAGCGCACAACATAGAAAACATAACCGCAAACGCTCATGTGCTAAAACGTGAAAAGAAAACACTTTACACACTGCAGATGATTAAAAATTCAATTATTATTGCATTTTTTGTCATAATATACAGCCAGGACATGACGTATACATATAAAAATTATATATTATGAATCTGCGTAATCTGTCGGAAAGAACGATATCTAATATGTCTGGGTCATTTAATAAAATGTGTCTTCAATCACGTTTAAACATGATGAACGAAAGCGGTAAAAATGAGCTGAGCACACAGCAGTGAAATGCAGCATATTAGAGGAAGATTTAGTAGAGAAATTAACAATTCTCAGAAGCAGACACAACACCCTCAGTATAGTCTACATACATACAATGTATCAAATTCATTAGACCAGACTAAAAACACCTGTTGTTTACCGTTTGAGAACACAGGTCATTTAGAGGTGAGAATCTTTGCACGTAAACATTAGTTTTTAATTCAGTATCTAATAAGCCGTTGCTTATAATATTCTGCAGTAAAGAGTCTCTTTATTTCTAGATTTTTTAGTATTTTTTATGCATTTAAAAAAAAAAAAATCCGAACTCGAACCGAACACTTCAAAAAGTTCGAAGTTCGCGAACTTGCGAATGGCTAAAGTTCGAATCGAACTCCGAACTGATCGAACCGAACAGCTCATCCCTATTCAGGACAAGGCGAAATGCAGACAGATGTTGTATATGGCAGACTTTCACTATGAACACCAGGAAAGACAGTTTTGCTTCTGTTTGAGAGAGGGAGATTGCTTTTGTATGATGATATATTAACTACGAAACAGGTGTTTCAATGTATAGAATATAATATAAATAGTGCATCAATCACTTAAACATTAAAACACTTTATTAGATTACAGAAACAGTATCTATAATAACAATATATTCTAATGTTAGGACAATGGGAGGATGAAGGTAAGTACAGGGACCATTAACTAATGCCGATGTCCATGTTAATAAAGATTGTTAACCCTTTCGCTGCTGAGGCTTTTCCCGCCCCTATGCTGAGGTAATTTTTACCGGTTTTGCGCATCATGTTTAAACGTGTTATGAAGGCTTATTTTAGTATATGACCCAGACATATTATATATCGTTCTTTCCGTCAGACTCGGTAGATTCATAATATGTCATTATTATATGTATACGTTATGTCATGTCTGTATATTATAACAAAAAATGCAATAAAATATGTATTTTCAATAATTTACAATGTGTAAAGTGTTTTTTTCCACATTTTAACATGCGAGCAATTGCGGTTATATTTTGTATGGGGTGCGCTTGTTAAAAAAATTAGAGATGGGGTCTCGTTACATTTTTTTTTGGGGAAAATGACACTATTTTTAACAAACGCACCGCATACAAAAATCGTTAGTGCAGCATCATTGTTCACATTATAATTGAAATGGGAACAATATTGCTGCATTAACAAACCCAAAGAAATAAAAAAAAGTGTTTCATTTTTTTTTTTTTTGTTTGTTTTTTATTTTTTTTTAATTTTTTTTTTTAATTTTATTTTTTTTTTTACAAAATTTTTCACTGTAGTGTTTGGTATCGTTGGAACGGCCATGCTCTGGCCGATCCAACGATACCAAAATTTAACCCCTAGCTGCCACGGATCGGGAGATAGGGAGTTCATTGGAACTCCCTATCTCCACAGTTGGTGGCAGTTAGGGGTTAACTCTAGGACTGGCGTCATCGTGCTACGCACGATGACGCCAGTCCTCTGGGGGAGTTCCCGGAGGCTTGGCCGACATCCAAGATGTCGGCCAGCTCCGGGAAAGGATCGCGAACCGGCGCTTTTCAGCGCCGATTCGCGATCCAGCTCCCCAGGGGTTAATGCCAGGCATCATTTGGAAGGGCAGGCTGTGCCCTTCCAAATGATGCCTGGGTTAACCCCCTGTGCGCCGCCGATCGGGAGGGAGAGAGGTCCGAAGAACCTCCCCCCCCTCCCTTTCAGGCGCCTCCTCCGCACATGCGGGGGGGGCGCCTGAATTAGGTGTCATCGCGCCCCCGCGATGACACCTAATTCTGGCGGCTGCTGGTCCGGATGCCGGGCTGACATCCAGGATGTCAGCCCGCACCGGAGGGGCCAGCGATAGGCCGGAACCCGGCCGAACGCTGACCCCAATGTGAGGACGCGCTCAGCGCGTCCTCAGCACACCAGCGGGACTGCTGAGGACGCGCTGAGCGCGTCCTCAGCAGCGAAGTGGTTAATTGGGGGATTTTCTAAAATATCACAATGTAATTTCAATTCCTCCTTGACAAATATGGATTTGATTAGGATGACATACAGGGTTATCCAAAGAGCACCGTAGTTCCACCGACATTTCGTTGCTCTTTCAATCCATGCACTTTGGGGAATCAAATTCCCTGACACTGCGGTGAATTCAACATATCTATTTTTAGAACAACCACCAGAGCATAATGGAGGTAAGTACAGGGTACTTTAATAAACCTCATAAGCACCACTGACGTACAGATGCAAGAAAAAGTATGTGAACCCTTTGGGATTATGTGGAGTTTTGCATGAATTGGTCATAAAATGTGCTGTGATCTTCATCTAAATCACAACAATTTGAAAAACACAGTCGGCTTAAAATAATACAACACAAACATTATATGTTTTCATGTCTTTATTGAACATAACATGTAAACATTCACAGTGCAGGGTGGGAAAAGTATGTGAACCCCTAGCCTAATGACTTCTCCAAGAGTTTATTGGAGCCAGGAGTGAGCCAACCTTGATTCCAATCAGTGTGATATTATAGGATGTGTTGCTGAAAGCTGTCCTGCCCTTTAAAAACACACACCAGTTTTAGGTTTACTGGTTTCAAGAAGCACTGCCTGATGTGAACCATGCTTCGCAGAAAAGAGCTCTCAGAAGACCTACGATCAAGAACTGTTGACTTGCATGAAGCTGGAAAGGGTTAAAAAAGTATCTCCAAAAGCCTTGATGTTCATGTGTCCATGGTAAGACAGACTGTCTGCAAATGGAGAAAGTTCAGCACTGTTGCTACTCTCCCTAGGCGTGGTCGTCCTGTAAAGATGACTACAAGAGCACAGCACAGAATGCTTAATGAGGTAAAGAAGAATCCTAGAGTGTAGCTAAAGACTTACAGAAATCTCTGGCACATGCTAACATTTTGTTGACACATCTACAATAAGGAAAACATTAAACAAGAATGGAGTACATTGGAGGACACCACGGAGGAAGCCATTGCTGTCCAAAAAGAATATTGCAGCACGTTTGAAGTTTGCAAAAGAGCACCTGGATGTTCCACTGCACTACTGGCAAAATATTCTGTGGACAGATGAAACCAAAATTGAGTTGTTTGGAAAAAACACACAACACTATGTGTTTAGAAAAAAAGGCACAGCACACCAACATCAAAACATCATCCCCACTTTAAAGCATGGCAGAGGGAGCATCATGGTTTGGGGCTGCTTTGCTGCCTCAGGGCTAGGGATGAGCTGTTCAGTTCGATCTGTTCGGAAATTCGCATCGAACATCGGCCGTTCGGCTGTTCGTGAACTCCGAACATTTCCGCGTGTTCGCCGCATATTCGCCCACAATGCACCACAATGGACCACAATGCAATTTTCCACTGGCCAGAAGCTTGTAATTGGCTACAGCCTTGCACCTGACCACAGGTCAGGTGCAAGACAGGTGCAAGACTGTGCCAATCATGGCTCAGAGTCCTGATTGGGCACGTTTTGCCCAATCATAGGCTCACAGAGCTAAGTCCAGCAGCACACTATATAAGGCTTCACACAGCCCCCAGCACGTGTTTTTTGAGTGGAAATTGTTCTGTTAGTGTGTGTTCTCACTGCCAGCAGCTATTGTGGGGGTCTCACTTCTACAAGATATCTGGGAATTGTTGTAATCTTTGTCTTCTCACTGCCAGCAGCTATTGTGGGGGTCTCACATCCACAAGATATCTGGGAATTGTTGTAATCTGTGTGTTCTCACTGCCAGCAGCTATTGTGGGGGTCTCACTTCTACAAAATATCTGGGAATTGTTGTAATCTTTGTCTTCTCACTGCCAGCAGCTATTGTGGGGGTCTTACTTATACAAAATATCTGGGAATTGTTGTAATCTGTGTGTTCTCACTGCCAGCAGCTATTGTGGGGGTCTCACTTCTACAAGATATCTGTGAATTGTTGTAATCTGTGTTCGCACTGCCAGCCGCTATTGGGGGGGGGTCCTTCTAGCAGGTATCTGGGAATTGTAATCTGTGTCTTGTCACTGTTGCCAGCTATCAGGGGGTCCAATCAGGGGGTCTCACAGATTTATAGGTGGTTTCTGAGAATTGTAATCTGTTTCTTGTTACTGCCACCCATCAAGGGGTCTCGCTGATTTATAGGAGGTTCCTGGGAATTGTAATCTGTGTCTTCTCACTGCCAGCTATGAGGGGGTCCCACATACTTCTAGCAGATATCTGGGAATTGTAATTTGTGTCTTGTCACTGCCACCCATCAGAGCGTCTCACTGATTTATAGGAGGTTCCTGGGAATTGTAATTTGAGACTTGTCACTGCCACCCATCAGGGGGTCTGACTGATTTATAGGAGGTTTCTGGGATTTATAATCTGTGTCTTCTCACTGCCAGCTATCAGGGGGTCTCACTGATTTATAGGAGGTTCCTGGGAATTGTAATCTGTGTCTTCTCACTGCCAGCTATCAGGGGGTCCCACATACTTCTAGCAGATATCTGGGAATTGTATCTGTGTCTTGTCACTGCCACCCATCAGGGGGTCTCACTGATTTATAGGTGGTTTCTGGGAATTTTAATCTGTGTCTTGTCACTGGCTGCCAGCTATCAGGGTGTTTTACTGAGTTATACCAGAGTTCTGGAGATCTTTAATCTTTATACCAGAGTTGAATCAGAGTTCTGCATATCTCCAATTTTTATAACGCAGTTGAATCAGAGTTCTGTATATCCTTAATCTATATATCACTCACCATGTCAGAAAGACCAAAAGGGACAGGCAGACGCTCCCAGACACAGATAAGAGGGCAAGCAGCCTCTGTGTTGGGAGGCTGTGCCTCTGGTCATCATGGATGTGGTGCATCCTCTGCAGGGGCACGCTTGTCCTTTCTAACTGGTGCTGGCCGTCTTAAGCAGCAGAAACATACAGAGAATGTGCAGGAATGGCTAACCAGGCCATCCTCATCCTCCGAGTCCTCTGCCAGCCAGGATTGGAGTGGTTTACAGTCCACCTCAGCTGCCAAAACATCTAATTCAGCCTCCATGTCCACAGCTACTCCTGCCGTAGCCTCACTATCACACACAGAGGAGTCAGCTGAATTGTTTGACTACAATGACAGTGACATGCTGCTTGAGAATGCGCAGCAACTACAGTGCTCTGATTCAAACTCTGAGGTTGAGGAAGGGAGTATTATCAACTTAGAGGAAGGGGGTGGCAGTGACACACAAATAACTGGCACTCATGTTGCACCAGCAGCTGCAGCATACTGACAAGTTGGCTCCAGTGACGAGGAGATAGGGGGTGATGACAATGAAGATGAGGTCACTGACTCCACCTGGGTGCCTGATCGACCAGAGGAGTCAAGTGAGGAGGAGGAGGAGGCACAACAAACACGAGGCACAACGTCCTCTGACCAACCATAGCCAGTCCAAGGCATCAGATGTCAGAGCTGCTCAGATGCAAAGCGCTGTTGTCTCGCAGCAAACGTCCAGGATCTCTGCTGTCTGGGAGTTCTTAAAGAAATGTGCAGCAGACCGCACCGTTGCTATTTGTAATCTATGTCAGATGAGAATCAAGCATGGGAAAGACATTCCACACTTGGGTACCACGTGCTTGAGGCGACATATGAACACCTGTCACGCATCCCGTTGGCACAACACTTTGCATAGGTCCTCCTTCTCCTCATCTGTCTCTACCCCCACTATATGTCCTGCCATGTCATTTCCTACAACCTCCACTGACAGGGATGATGCTACAGTAATGGGTGTACCAGGTCCTTCCTCACAATGTGACAGCATCCCATCAGCTGAAGATTTATGCAGTCAGATTATTTTGCCCCAGCTGCTGCAGCGTAAAATAAAATATAGTGACAACCATCCCCAAGCACAGCGTCTAAATGCCAGTTTAGCAAATTTACTCGCATTGCAGCTGCTGCCTTTCCAGCTTGTGGACTCTGCATCTGTCAGGATCGTACCTGTCCTTTCCTGCGTGAATCCATGCAAGTGGCAGCTGCATGAAAGGTGCTGCCCTTCTACTGTGAACCAGCTAATAAACAGTTAATGCACCTAACACACACATACCTCAGGTCACGTGACACACCCATGTGTCTAACCAATAAAAGTTCCCTCCTACCTTCCCACAGTGCTTCATTGTTGTCTCCTGTTCCTATGAACAAGACCTGCAAACCTCAAGCTCCAGAAACCTGCTTTCCCTATCCACTCCTCGTGTTTCCCCCTGCTAATCCCACCGTGCTCTCCCAGGAGCACAGACCCTTCCCAACGTGCTCTCCCTAGAGCAGCTACCCTCGCACCTGGACTCAAGGATTGCTTTTCCCACCACCCTCAGCCAACCTGTGAGTTCCAGTGTGTCCTGTCCCACAGCCCTTCTGTGTGATTCTCCTCTCCCACGAACTGTGTGCATCCCCGAGACCTGCATATTGGGCTCATAACCTGAAAGGCAAGTACCTGCAAGGTATTAAACCTGACAATACAATGAAGCCAGTAGAAAATGAGTCCGCAGTAATGCACGCTGTAATGGAGGTGATTCAGAGAACTTTCCAAGATTTATTCCAGCACCTGTCCACCCTCATGAAGGAGCTGTTGCAAACCATATGGGACACCTCCACTAAGGTGCGTACTCCTGCTGGGAAGAAACGTGATCCCTTGTCGCCAGAGGAGCGTACCAGAAGGCAGACCCTCAATCTCTGCCTGTACTGTGGGGGTTCCGACCACTTCTTGGTAGACTGCCCGATAAGACCACCCAAAAAGGAAATGCCTGGGCTAAGGTCTGTAAAAACTCCAAGGCCAAGAAGTACCCCCCGTGTCAAGATCACGCTGCCCCCGCGTGAAGCGACCAGGCTTGCATCAGGGCCTAAGCCTGCAGCACTTCTCAAACCTGCCGCAGTGACCAAGCCTGCACCGCCGCCAAAACCAGTGAAAACTACCGTGCCTGCACTTAAGCCCAGGGCTGTTAAAGCACCAAGGCCTGCACCAGTGCCAAAGCCAGTGAAAGCGCCCACTTCAACTCCCAAGAAACCTCCCACACCGAAACCTACCCCCAAAAGATCCACACCTGTGGTGCCCAGAGGTTCGGTGTCCCTGGAGGCTAGCTCTGAGGATGAAGTACTGCCCATGGAGACAGAACCCGCAGAATTCCTGGAATCTGACTCTATGGAACAGGAATACCCAGTATCTGAGGAGTCTGACCCTTCTATGGAGATGGAGACTGCTCTGGCTTCAATCAGCACACCCATCACTCCCAGACAACACCTTGTGGCCAGTACTACCGGTACTCCCTACCAGCAAGATTTGTACTCTCATCACCCCATATATGAATATGCACCAGGGGTCTGGGACTCTGAGGACTCCGATGATTGTGACCCACAAACAGCCCGGCGCTCACAAGGACCCCCAGGTCAGCGTGCGGGATATGTGGGGTTTACGGTGGAAGACACCACCATTATGTCTCCAGAAGGCCTCAGAATAACCCTGAAACCCTTACCACCTGGATTTGTCTACGGGTCAAATGGGACGGTTGTGCGAGAAGCAGACTTTCATGTTTTTGATCGCCCTCCTATGGAGATTGAACCTGCTGTGACACCTAGCACTCCCAGGCAGCACTTTATAGCCAGTGCTACCAGCATTCCTCCCATAGCTCCTCAGAGTGGACACATGACTCCTAATGAACATTCCATGGACCCTGTCACTACCCGTGACAATGTTCCCCAAGACCCCACGGGCGTGGATCCCCTACCTCCAGGATGTGTACCAACCGTGGAGGATCCCACCACATCTGCCGCACCAGTTTCTGGAGATGCCGATTCATCCAGTGATGTCCTGATGATCACTGCTGCTGTCACCACCTTGGCGACCCAGGTGGAAGCACTCACCCGTACTGTACAGGATATCCAGGGCGACCATAATTCCTTGGTGGTACAGGTACAGGACACCTTGGCTACTGTCTACAGCCGTGCTGCAGATCCGGCAGACCTCCAGCATCCACCAAAGCCCCCGTTGCATCCTCTGACCTCTGATGGCACATCAGAAAATACGGATGACCTGCCAACCAGTGACCTGACCCAGAGTGAGACCCCCAAGGTGACCAGTAACAGCTCCAGAGCAAAGACCCGAAGATGCCAAAGGAAGAAGCGTTCCTAGGCTGGAGTTCCGGTCACTTAATCGCCCGGAGTGCGATTTCTAAAGTGGGGGGTACTGTCAGGATCGTACCTGTCCGTTCCTGCGTGAATCCATGCAAGTGGCAGCTGCATGAAAGGTGCTGCCCTTTTACTGTGAACCAGCTAATAAACAGTTAATGCACCTAACACACACATACCTCAGGTCACGTGACACACCCATGTGTCTAACCAATAAAAGTTCCCTCCTACCTTCCCACAGTGCTTCATTGTTGTCTCCTGTTCCTATGAACAAGACCTGCAAACCTCAAGCTCCAGAAACCTGCTTTCCCTATCCACTCCTCGTGTTTCCCCCTGCTAATCCCACCGTGCTCTCCCAGGAGCACAGACCCTTCCCAACGTGCTCTCCCTAGAGCAGCTACCCTCGCACCTGGACTCAAGGATTGCTTTCCCCACCACCCTCAGCCAACCTGTGAGTTCCAGTGTGTCCTGTCCCACAGCCCTTCTGTGTGATTCTCCTCTCCCACGAACTGTGTGCATCCCCGAGACCTGCATATTGGGCTCATAACCTGAAAGGCAAGTACCTGCAAGGTATTAAACCTGACAGCATCCTTCCGTGAATTTGCTGAATGTGCTGTACCACAGTAGCAGGTTCCAAAACGCCATTTCTTTTCACCAAAGGCCATTCCAGAACTATACCAGCACGTGGAACACAATGTTACAGAGTCATTGGGAAAGGCAGTCAGCAGCAAGGTGCACATAACTTTAGACACTTTTTTTCAGCAAGCATTGACATGGCCATTACATTTCCTTCATGGCACAGTGGGTAACTCTGATTGCAGCTGGAAGGGATCCAAGACAGGGCTCTGTGCTGGAGCTTGTTCATCCACCACTCCTCCAGAAAGCTGCTTGTATGAGGTCTGTCTGCTCCACCACTAGGGATGAGCTGTTCGGTTCGATCGGTTCGGAGTTCGCATCGAACATAGCCTGTTCGCATGTTTGCAAACTACGAACATTTCCGGGTGTTCGCCGCTTGTTGGCCCACAATGCACCACAATGGACCACCATGCACTTTTCCACTGGCCTGAAGCTTGTAATTGGCTACAGCCTTGCACCTGACTACAGGTCAGGTGAAAGACAGATTCAAGACTATGCCAATCACGGATCAGAGTCCTGATTGGGCAAATTTTTTCCAATCATGGGCTCACAGAGCTAAGTCCCACAGCACACTATATAATGTTTCACACAGCGCTTCAGCATGCGTTTGAGAGGAGATTGTTGTTGTGTTAGTGTGTGTTCTCACTGCCAGTCTGCCACCAGCTACTGGGGGGGTCTCTGGGGAGGGGCTCATTTCTACAAAATATCTGGGAATTGTTCTAATCTGTGTGTTCTCACTGACACCCAGTATTTTGGGGGTCAGTAATTTCTACAAAATATTTGTGAATTGAGGTGATCTGTGTCTTGTCACTGCTAGGGATGAGCCAAACACCCCCGAGTTCGGTTTGCATTCGAACTCGAACTTTACAAATGTTCGGATTCGAACTCGAACTCGAACTCAATGCAAGTCAATGGGACTCAAAATTCGATTTCTAAAAGTTAGATATTTTCCATAAAAGGTGTATGGGGGTCCAGGTAGTGCCCTGGGGGACAGGAAACAAGGACAAAAAGTAAAAAAAAATCGTTTTTAAAGGGACAGTGAGTTTTCCATGAAATAAGGGTTAAAAATAAAAACAAAAAATTCCTTCAAATATCGTGCCTAGGAGGTCCCCATAACCTGCCCGTGAAGTGGCGGATTTCTAGGATGTATAGAAACATGTAAAAACCCAAAAATGACATTTCAGATGTCGGTAAATGTTTTTCCTTTAATCTATCCATAAACAACTGCTTGGGGCGGCAGTCTGTATGAAAAGAGGAGACATTTTCGGACACGCAGAAAAAGTTTAGTGATTTGTTGGCTAAATTATGGTGAAACTTATGCAGGCTTTGGCTGAAAGTAACAATAGGTGCTTTAAAATTGGGCCTTTAGCGTTCGGCAACAGTGCCGTCACACAGTAACCCCTCTGAGGAAATGAATCTGGTACAGGCGTCAGTGGCAGTGCACCCAAATATTGTGCCTTTGGTGCCAGGCCAGTAAGTACCATCATACAGTAACCCCTCTGCAGTATTGTGGAAGAATGCAGGGGTGGACCTTGCGGTCCTATATTAAAAAGATATGAATCTGGTAAAGGTGTCAGTGCACCCAGATATTGTGCTTTTGGAGCCAGGCCAGCTAATGCATTCATACAGTAACCCCTCTGTGGTATTGTGGAAGAGTGCAGGGGTGGACCATGCGATTCAAAAAATTAAAATGATATAAATGTGGCAAAGGCGTCAGTGCAGCCAAATATTGTGCCTTTCATGGCAAGTGCCTTCACACCGTAACCCTTTTGTGAAATTGTGGAAGAGTGCAGGGTTGGACCTTGCTGTCCTATATTAAAAACATATGAATCTGGTAATGGGCGTCAGTGCACCCAGATATTGTCGACAATATACGGTATCAATAATAAAAAATTGTATAGTACATCACACATAGGGTGATACCCCTAACAATACAGCACAATACAGAATATAATTGATGCAATGTATTCTTAGATTATAACCACTCACAGGTTGTCGCTACTGGGAAGACACGTAGCAGGTTCTTGAATTTCTCCAGGCCAAGACGATAGCCTTAAGGGAAGAATAATAACAATAGTGTAGATAGCCAAGCAATCATAAAAACAACGTTTTTATTGCGCTTACAGAAATTAAAAACAAATGGAGCATAACATCACCAACTCCCATGACCCAATTCGTCTGAAGGTGTTGCTCGACGCGTTTCGTCACGTGGACTTCATCAGGAGCGTCTGATGAAGTCCACTTTCGAAACGCGTCGAGCAACACCTTCAGACGAATTGGGTCATGGGAGTTGGTGATATTATGCTCCATTTGTTTTAAATTTCTGTAAGCGCAATAAAAACGTTGTTTTTATGATTGCTTGGCTATCTACACTATTGTTATTAATCTTCCCTTAAGGCTATCATCTTGGCCTGGAGAAATTCAAGAACCTGCTACGTGTCTTCCCAGTAGCGACAACCTGTGAGTGGTTATAATCTAAGAATACATTGCATCAATTATATTCTGTATTGTGCTGTATTGTTAGGGGTATCACCCTATGTGTGATGTACTATACACCCAGATATTGTGCTTTTGGTGCCAGACTGCGAGGCCAGCAAGTACCATCATACAGTAACCCCTCTGTAGTATTGTGGAAGAGTGCAGGGTTGGACCCTGCGGTTTAAAAAATTAAAATGATATAAATCTTGCACAGGCGTCAGTGCAGCCAAATATTGTGCCTTTCATGGCAGCAAGTGCATTCACACCGTAACCCTTTTGTGGTATTGTGGAAGAGTTCCGTGCTGGAGGTTTTGTGAATGCAGAAGACATCCCCGATCTATTCCGTTACATCAGCATCAGGGGATTGATAACTGCTGATCCAGGACTGATTCATTTTTATAAATGTCAGCCGGTCTACAGAGTCGGTGGACAGACGCACTCTTTTGTCTGTGACAAAACCTCCAGCGGCACTGAACGTCCTTTCAGAAAGCACGCTAGATGAAGGGCAACCTAGTAGCTGCATAGCATATTGGCTAAATTCTGGCCAGTGATCCAATCTCAACACCCAGTAAGCCAGTGGATCATCTGCTGGAAAGGTATCCAGGTCTGCCCTTGCCCCTAGGCAGGGCCGAACTGGGGATAAAAACCAGCCCTGGAAAGAATTTCACACCAGCCCCAGTAATGTCGCAGAGCTATACAGTAATGTGTGGTGTGTTTGAGGGTATGGCAGAGCTATACAGTAATGTGCGGTGTATTTGAGGGAATGGCAGAGCTATACAGTAATGTGCGGTGTGTTTGAGGGTATGGCAGAGCTATACAGTAATGTGCGGTGTGTTTGAGGGTATCTCAGCTATACAGTAATGTGCGGTGTGTTTGAGGGTATCTCAGCTATACAGTAACGTGCGGTGTGTTTGAGGGTATCTCAGCTGTACAGTAATGTGCGGTGTGTTTGAGGGTATGGCAGAGCTATACAGTAATATGCGGTGTGTTTGAGGGTATGGCAGAGCTATACAGTAATGTGCGGTGTGTTTGAGGGTATCTCAGCTATTAGGCTTGTGCACCGATTTTTTTTTCGGTTCGATTTTTCGGATTTTTAAACTTTTCGATTCGGCCCGTTTCGACCGATTTCGGTTTCGATTCGATTCGGTTCGGCACGTTTTTCGGGTACATTTTTTTTTCGGAATTTCGACCATTTTTCGTATTTTCGTGTCACTGTGCTCGGTTTTTGTATCGACTTTTCGTAATTTCGGAAATTTTCGTTTTTCGGAATTGCACATTTTTCGGAATATCGACCATTTTTCGTATTTTTCGTGTCATTTTGCCCGTTTTTTGTATCGACTTTTCGTTTTTTCGAAAAAATTTCGTTTTTCAGAAATTTTCGTTTTTACAAAATTTTCGTTTTCAGAAAGTTTTCGTTTTTACAAAATTTTCGTTTTTTCAGAAAATTTTCGTTTTTCGGAAAATTTTCGTTTTTCGGAAAATCTGTTCTCGTTTGATACATTTCAAGTCCATTCGAAAAATCCGAAAATTTTCGTTTCGGCTCGGAAAACATTTCGGATCTGAAATTTTCGGATCTAAAATTTTTCGGAAATTCGGCCGCATCCGAAAACACGAATCGGGAAATTTCGTGAAAATTCCGAAATTCCGAAACCCGAAACGCACATCCCTATCAGCTATACAGTAATGTGCGGTGTGTTTGAGGGTATGGCAGAGCTGTACAGTAATGTGCGGTGTGTTTGAGGGTATGGCAGAGCTATACAGTAATGTGCGGTGTGTTTGAGGGTATCTCAGCTATACAGTAATGTGCGGTGTGTTTGAGGGTATCTCAGCTATACAGTAATGTACGGTGTGTTTGAGGGTATCTCAGCTATACAGTAATGTGCGGTGTGTTTGAGGGTATCACAGAGCTGTACAGTATTTTATACAGGTACATCCACATACCTACCCACACATCCACATACAGCCAAGCACACACGCATCCACATACAGACAAGCACGCGCACACACAAACCTACACACACATCCATATACAGCCAAGCACACACACACACACACAAACCTACCCACACATCCATATACAGACAAGCACACACACATACACAAACCTACCCACACATCCACACACAGACAGGCACACACACACAGAAACCTACCCACACATCCATATACAGACAGGCACACACACACACAAACCTACCCACACATCCATATACAGACAAGCACACACACATACACAAACCTACCCACACATCCATATACAGACAAGCACACACACAAACCTACCCACACATCCATATACAGACAAGCACACACACAAACCTACCCACACATCCATATACAGACAAGCACACACACACACACACACAAACCTACCCACACATCCACATACAGACAAGCACACACACACACACAAACCTACCCACACATCCACATACAGACAAGCACACACACAAACCTACCCACACATCCACATACAGCCAAGCACACACACACACATAAAACCTACCCACACATCCACATACAGCCAAGCACACACACACACAAACCTACCCACACATCCACATACAGCCAAGCACACACACACACAAACTGTACAAGGAGAGTAGGATTGTGGAGGGGTTAAATCCCCCAGATCTACAGAGGGGAGGCTTGGAGGGGTTAAATCCTCCCCTTCAATCATCCCAGCTTTATCCTCCACAATCCTTCCAGCACTGCAGGAAAGTAGTTAAATCCCCCCTTTTCTGCACAGGGAGGAATGGCATAAAACCTGCTTCTGTAAAGGAAGGGGTTAAATCCTCCCAGATTTTTAAATTTCCCAATCTGCGAGCTGGAGGGATTGGAAAGAGAAGGGGTTAAATCTTCTCTTTCCTGCAGGGGGAGGAATGTAGCGGCTGTGGCTCACTCACCCCTGTTCGGCCTCCGTCAATCAGTGTCTCCTCTCTCCTGCCTTCACAGACAGCAGCAGCACGCTTTAGGGGACAGTGCCTCCTCTCAGTGCAGCCTGGTGGGAGCAGAAGGCAGGAGGATTTCTGCTGCCAGGGAAGCTCTGGTTGTGGGCTCAAAGAAGAACCCAATACTGGAACTGCCTGCCACGAGGAGGTCACAGCGGGGCAGTCACCTTGCTGCCCCTGGGCCCATCATCTATCTTAACCTGGTGGTGATGGTGGCCTGGATTTAAAGTAGGCTGCCGCAGGGTCTCCATGAGTGAAGAGCAGCCAGAAAACCTGCATGATGGGGGTCCGCTGGACGCACTGCTCCCATGTGTAGGACTCTGGTGGCTTTCTCTTTTTGCAGGGGTGCTGGAGAGCAAAGGATCTCCATAAGACCCTTCTCCCTGGTCCTCACGCATGGAGAGACATTTGGGGGCGGGGCAGCCACCTATGGAGTGGTGCACAGCAATGCGTCAGCTCCATTCCCAGCATGATCCTGTGTCTCCGTTTTACTAAATGGAGACACAGGGCTTGCGGCTGCTGGGCTGCCTCAACTCATTTCTGGCAGTGTGCCACATGAATGGGAGTGTCAGGCTTACGATAGGTGCCGGCTGGGAAACGGGATACAGCCGACCGGGAGTTGGCTGAGTGGAACGGCTGGCTGGCCTGGCACTGGGCGGCAGTGATGAGGACTCCTCGAGGGCACCAGTCTTCAGTGTGTCGCCTGCGCAGTGACTACGTGAGGGCGGTGCCAATGCAGTGTGCGTGCCATCCAGTGAACACATGGCTGGGAAATGGCACTCACGCTGCAGCTGTCAGCCCAGCGGCCCCTCCTCCCTCCCTCACTAGCCAGTAAATCGAGAGACGGCCACGCGGTGGCCTTGCAGTGCCTTGTATCCCACGGGCTGGCTCGGCCACCACTGGCCGCTACAGCCCGTGGTTTGTTTCTCAAGGTCAAAGGTTGAAGATGCTGCGGGCCTGCAGCCCAAACATTGCAGCAGCCTACCGGGATTCATCCCAGTATCCCGGTAGGCCAGTCCGGCTCTGCCCCTAGGTAGTCCTGCACCATATGGTGAAGACGCTGGCAATGGGTGCCTACATTTGACGTCCCTGGGCGTCGTGGACTAAAATAATTTAAAAATGCATCAGTCAAGCGTCCCTGGCCTTCACCACTATTCCTCTGATCATCCGCAGCCTCAGAAGCACCTGTGTCATCACTTGGTAACCTACCAGTGCCTGGAAAGGTGTTACACAAGTGTCGCTTTAGAACGTCCTCAAGTTTTTTCATCCTGTGCTCCCTCTGTGTGGGCAGGCTGAGCTCTGCAACTTAACCCTTGTATCGTGGATCGAGAAGGGTTGCCAACCAGTAATGATCCCTCTCCTTGATAGCATGAATCCTGGGGTCCTTTAGCAGGCTTTGCATTATAAGGGAGCCCATGCAGCATAGGTTGGAGATGGTATTAGCTTCCAAGTCTTCCTGGTCAATGAGGATGACCGTATCGTGCACTTCCTCCTCCCAGCCACGCACTAGCCCTTGTGTTTCTGGGCATACGAAACCCTCCCTTGAGGAATCCCCACCTTCAATGCCCCCATTACTTAAATATTCCTCCTCCTCCTCCTCCAGTCTGATCTGAGTAGGACCCACTGGAATGCTGTCTGCGGAAAGACTGGGGTCTTGAGAGCTAGGGAAGGCCTCCTCGTCCTCCCGCTGCTCTGCCTCTAGAGCCACATCTATAATTCCCCGCAGAGTCCCTCGTTGCCTCCTTAAATGGTGACAGTACAGTGCATGCATCCATGATCATCAGCCACTGCGGGGGGGAACCAAGTTGACCTGAGCCTGTCCTTGTGCCATACTCAAACAGGTACTCGTTGATGGCCCTCTGCTGCTTGTGCAGATGCTGCAGCATTGCTAATGTCGAGTTCCACCTGGTGGGCAGAGTCCACCAGCTGGAAAGGCAGCAGCTGCAATGCGAGTAATTTTGCTATGCTGCCATTTAGACGCTGTGCTTGGGGATGGTTGGGACTATATTTTTTCTTACGCTGCAGCAGCTGGGGCAAGGTAATCTGACTGCGTAAATCTTCAGCTGATGTGATGATGTCACATTGTGAGGAAGGAGCTGGTACATCCATTACTGTAGCATCATCCCTGTCAGTGGAGGTTGTAGGCAATGACATGGCAAGACATACAGTGGGGGTAGAGACAGATGAGGAGGAGGAAGACCTACACAAAGTTTTGCGCCAATGGGATGTGTGGCAGGTGTTCCTATGTCGCTTCAAGCACGTGGTACCCAAGCGTCCGGTGTCTTTCCCACGCTTGAGCCTCATCTGACATAGATTACAAATAGCAACGGTGCGGTCTGCTGCACATTTTTTAAAGAACTCCCAGACAGCAGAGTTCCTGCATGTGTGCTTTGAGACAACAGCGCTCTGCACCTGAGCAGCTCTAACATCTGATGCCTTTGACTGGCTAGTGCTATGGTTGGTCACAGAGGATGTTGTGTCTCTTGTTTGCTGTGCCTCCTCCTCCTCCCCCTCCTCACTTGATTCCTCTGTTCGATCAGGCACTCAGGTGGAGTCAGTGACCTCATCATTGTCGTCATCATCACCCCCTATCTCCTCGTCACTGGAGCCAACTTGGCAGCATGCTGCAGCTGCTGGGGCAACATGAGTGACAGTTATTTGTGTGTCATCACTGGCACCCCCTTCCTCTAGGTTTATTATACTCCCTTCCTCAACATTAGAGATTGAATCAGAGCACTGTACTTGCTGCGCGTCCTCAAGCAGCATGTCACTGTAATTGTAGTCAAACAATTCAGCTGACTCCTCCGTGTGTGATAGTGAGGCTACGGCAGGAGTAGCTGTGGACATGGAGGCTGTATTAGATGCTTTGGCAGCTGAGGTGGACTGTAAAGCACTACAAGCCTGGCTGGCAGAGGACTCGGAGGATGAGGATGGCCTGGTTAGCCAATCCACCAAATCCTCTGTATGTTGCTGCTGCTTAAAACGGCCAGCACCAGTTAGAAAGGACAAGCGTGCCCCTGCAGAGGATGCACCACGTCCACCACGACCAGAGGCACAGCCTCCCGACACAGAGGCTGCTTGCTCTCTTATCTGTGTCTGGGAGAGTCTGCCTGTCCTTTTTGGTCTTTCTGACATGGTGAGTGATATATAGATTAAATATATACCGAACTCTGATTGAACTCTGGTATAAAGATTAAAGATTTACAGAACTCTGGTATAACTCAGTGAGACACCCTGATAGCTGGCAGCCAGTGACAAGACACAGATTACAATTCCCAGAAACCTCCCATAAATCAGTGAGACCCCTGATGGGTGGCAGTGACAAGACACAAATTACAATTCGCCAAAATCTGCTGCAAATCAGTGAGACCCCCTGATAGGACACCCTGATAGCTGGCAACAGTGTCAAGACACAGATTACAATTCGCAGAAATCTGCAAGAAGTATGTGGGACCCCTGATACCTGGCAGTGAGAAGACACAGATTACAAGTCTCAGAAAACCTATAAATCAGTGAGAACCCTGATGGGTGGCAGTGGCAAGACACAGATTAGAACAATTCCCAGATATTTTGGAGAAATTACTGACCCCCCAAAATTCTGGGTGGCAGTGACAAGACACAGATTACATCAATTCCCAGATATTTTGGAGAAATTACTGACCCCCAAAATAATTGGTGGCAGCCAGTGAGAAGACACAGATTACCTCAATTCCCAAATATTTTGTAGAAATTACTGACCCCCCAAAAATCTGGGTGGCAGTTACAAGACACAGATTACCTCAATTCACAAATATTTAGTAGAAATTACTGACCCCCAAAATACTGCGTGGCACTGGCAGTGACAAGACACAGATTACCTCAATTCCAAAATATTTTGTAGAAATTACTGACCCCCAACATACTGCATGGCACTGGCAGTGACAAGACACACATTACCTCAATTCCCAAATATTTTGTAGAAATTAGTGTCCCCCAAAATACTGCGTGGAAGTGACAAGACACAGATCACCTCAATTCCCAAATATTTTGTAGAAATTAGTGACCCCCAAAATACTGCGTGGCACTGGCTGTGTGACAAGACACAGATCACCTCAATTCCCAAATAGAAATAGAAAACCAAATCTCCCGCAGCTGGAGGCCGTGCTGCAAGAACAAGTCACAGAGGTAGAAAAGTGGATCAAACACAACAAACTTTTCTTAAATACTGACAAACCGTAACGATGCTCTTTGGAACAGCACCTAAACTACACAAATTGCAAAATCCCCATCTATGTGTTGGGACAAAATCAAATGGCACGCTGACCACAGTCACTTCTCTCAAATATCTAGGTATGTGGTTGGACCCTAATCTATCCTTTGGCCCCCACATCGAAAAACTCTCATCTAAACTTTACCCCAAACTAGGTGCCCTGTACAGAAACAAATCCTGCCTGAGCCCCGCGGTAAGAAAGCAGATTGTACAACAAATGCTTATGCCGGCTATTGATTACGGAGATGTAGTGTATGCAGCGGCCCCGCAAACACACCTTCAGAAACTTACTACATTGTATAACTCCTTCTGCCGCTTTGCATTACAATGTAACTACATGACCCACCACTCTGACATGTTAAAAGAGCTAAACTGGCCATCGCTGGAGTCTAGACGCACCCTTCACCTTTCCAGCCTGGTGTCTAAGAGCATTTCTGGGAAGCTGCCACCCTACCTGAATATACTGCTTCCCCAGCAGCTCCCTCACCCTATAACCTCCGATCCAGGACCAGCACCTTACTTGCAATACCACAATACAAAAAGACAGCGGCTCGGTCCTCATTTTCCTACAGAGCACCACAATTATGGAATAACCTCCCAGACACCATCAAATCTTCCCCCAGTCTTAAGTCACTCAAGACCTCCTTACTAACATACCTCAATACAGAATGCACCTGTAAACATGTAACCTACAGGGTTATTCAGAGAGCGTGAAAAAGCAGGGAATGACTGGAGAATGAAAAATTCTAGGTCAAAATAGCCAACCAGAAAAATTCTCCTTTCATCTCACTTTCCAATCGGCTATTTTGACCTAGAATTTTTCATTCTCCAGTTATCTCCAGTCATTCTCCTGCTTTTCACGCTCTCTGAATAACCCTGCTAGTGACTATATTTCCTACATATTTATTTTCTGTTAATCTGTATATTTGTGTTGTTTCTTAATATCTTGCATTGTATTATTTTGTATTTCTGTAACTGTAACACTTCAATGTTCTTGAACCCAGGACACACTTGAAAACGAGAGAAATGTCAATGTATCCTTCCTCATAAAATCCTTTATAAATAAATAAATAACTAAATATATTAACTACAAAAAAGGTGTTTCAATGTATATAATATAATATATAAAGTGCATAAATCACTTAAACATTAAAACACTTTACCGGATTAGAAACAGTATCTCTAATAACAATATAATCTATTTTTAAAACAAACACCATGGGAGGATGAAGGTAAGTACAGGGACCGTTAATTAATGCAGATGTCCATGTTAATAAAGATTGTTAATTGGGGACTTTCCTAAAGTATCACAATGTAATTTCAATTCCTCCTTGACAAATATGGGTTTGATTAGGATGACATACAGGGTTATTCAAAGAGCACCGTAATTCCACCGACATTTCGTTCCTCTTTCAATCCCTGCACTTTGGGGAATCAAATTCCCTGATACTGCGGTGAATTCAACAAATCTATTTTTAGAACAACCACCAGAGCATAATGGAGGTAAGTACAGGGTACTTTAATTAACTCCTTAAGGGCCACTGACATACATAGTACGTCCTGGGGAAAATTCCCCTTACGGACTAAGGACATTATGTACGCCATAGTCCTTTATACTCACCTCTCTGGCTGGACTCCCACGGCGGACTGGCAAGCTTGAGGCCTGCCCCACGTGTTTATGGGGCCCGGCCGTTGCGATTACGACACCCTCCCCAGCGCATGAGGTTATTAACCACTTGGCTGCTAAGGACAAGCTCAGCGCGTCCTGCCAAGTGGTTCTCCTGTGCTATGGTGCTTCAATGTATAGAATATAATATATAGAGTGCATTAATCACTTAAACATTAAAACACTTTATCGGATTACAGAAACAGTATCTCTAATAACTATATTTTCTATTTTTAGAACAACCACAATATTATTATGGAGGTAAGTACAGAGAACTACAATTAATACAGAGGTTGATTTTAATAAAGATTGTTAATTGGGAAAATTTCCTAAGGTATCACAATTTAATTCCAATTCCGCCTCGACAATTATGGATTTGATTAGGATAACTTAAAGGATGTATAAAAAAACTGAAAGGATGGACCAACCTGTGTGGGAGCGAAGATAAAATGCAGCTGTGACATGGCTCATCTAAAGGGTTATTCAAACAGCTCCGAATTGCTGGCGAAAGGTAACCGAACACTGAAAATCAGTGTTCGGTTACCTTTCCTGGCCATTCGGCTATCAAGAGAGCAGTCAATTCGCCAAATCCTGGCGAATTGCCTGCACATACGGTGCCTGTTCAGTGCCTGTTCGAGAGCAGTGAATCCCCATAGAGAAGCAATGCTTCGGCTATTCAGAGAACACAAACCAGCAGTGAAACGTTGCCGAATTGCCCTGCCATTCGGTGGTTTAATTCGTCAGGTTTATTAAGGCGAATCCCATAGGCCTCAATGTTAAAAATATTCCCGTTTTAATTCAATATCTAATAAACCGTTCATTATAATATTCTGCAGTAAAAGGTCTCTTTATTTTTAGATCTTTTTAGGACCTTTTAGGCATTTTTGGTGATTTTTTTTGCAAACATTTGTTCTCTTAGTTTTTATCTGGGTTCACTGATTCACTGATACCAGATTCATATTTTTTTAATATAGGACCGCATGGTCCACCCCTGCACTCTTCCACAATACCACAGGGGTTACTGTATGATGGCACTTGCTGGCCTGGCACCAAAAGCACAATATCTGGTGCACTGACGCCTTTACCAGATTCATATCTTTTTAATACAGGACCGCATGGTCCACCCCTGGCACAAAAGGCACAATATTTGGGTGCACTGCCACTGACGCCTGTACCAGATTCATATCCTCAGAGGGGTTACTGTGTGACGGCACTGTTGCCGACGCTAAAGGCCCAATTTTAAAGCACCTATTGTCACTTTTATCCAAAGCCTGCGTAAGTTTCACTATAATTTAGCCAAAAAAATCACTAAACTTTTTCTGCGCGTCCTAAAATGTCTTTTCATACAGGCTGTCACCCCAAGCAGTTGTTTATGAATAGATTAAAGGAAAAGCATTTACCGTCATTTGAAATGTCATTTTTTTGTTTTTAAATGTTTCTATACATCCTAGAAATCTGCCACTTCAAGGGCAGGTTATGGGGACCTCCTAGGCACGATATTTGAAGGAATTTTTCATTTTTATTTTTAACCCTTATTTCATGGAAAACTCATTTCCTTTTAAAAACGTGTTTTTTTTACTTTTTGTCCTTGTTTCCTGTCCACCAGGGCACTACCTGGACCCACAAACACCTTTTATGGCAAATATCTAGCATTTGCCCTCTTGGAGGGCACTCTAAAAATGGAACTTTGAGTCCCATTGACTTGTATTGAGTTCGTGTTCGAGTTCGAATTCGAACCTTTGAAAAGTTTGAGTTCGAATGCGAACCGAGGGGGTGTTCGGCTCATCCCTATCCACCACCTCTTCCTCCTCCTCCTCCTTCTCTGTCTCTGGCGAAGTGGCAGTTAAACCGACGCCTGACAGGGGCTACGCAATGGCTCAAGCAAAAAGATGCCATACTGTGCTTGAGCTGGTTTGTTTAGGGAACAGGAGCCACACCGGGCCAGAAATTCTGTCAGCTCTGCAGGGGCAGGTGCAGAGATGGTTAACACCACGCCAGCTTGAGCTGGGAATGGTCGTCTGTGATAATGGCAGCAACCTTCTCTCCGCCCTACGCCAGGGTAAGTTGATGCATTTACCATGCCTTGCACATGTCCTAAATCTGTTGGTACAGCGTTTCCTAACCAGGTACCCAGGGCTGGCAGAGCTTCTCAGCCAGGCCAGAAAAGTCTGCAGCCACTTCAGATGGTCATTCCCAGCAAGTGTTCGCCTTGCAGAAATTCAAAGAGAATTCCACCTTCCCACAAACCGTCTGTTCTGTGACATGCCCACCAGGTGGAACTCGACATTAGCAATGCTGCAGCATCTGCAGAAGCAGCAGAGGGCCATCAATGAGTACCTGTGTGAGTATGACACAAGCACAGGTTCAGGTCAGCTTATTTTTTCCCCCTCCCAGTGGCTGATGACCAAGGATGCATGCACTGTACTGTTAACATTTGAGGAGGCAACGAGGATGGTGAGCAGGGACAGTGCATGCATCAGTGACACAATTCCTTTAGTGTTCCTGCTGGAGTGCACTCTGTGGGGAATTATAGATGTGGCACTAGAGGCAGAGCAGCGGGAGGAAGAGGAGGCCTTCCCTAGCTCTCAAGGTCCCAGTCTTTCCGCAGACAGCATTCCTGCGTGTCCTCAGATCAGACAGGAGGTGGATGAGGAGGAATATTTAAGTAGTGGGGGGCATTGAAGGTGGGGATTTCTCAAGGGAGGGGTTTGTGTGCCCAGAAACCCAAGGACTAGTATGTGGCTGGGATGAGGAAGTGCACGATGGGGTCATCCTCATTGACCAGGAAGACTCAGAAGCTAATGCCACCTCCAACCTACGCTGCATGGGCTCCCTTATCCTGCAAAGCCTGCTATAGGACCCCAGGATTTGTGCTATCAAGGAGAGGGATCATTACTGGTTGGCAAGCCTTCTTGATCCACGATAAAAGGGTAAAGTTGCAGAGCTCATCCTGCCCGCACAGAGGGAGGACAGGATGAAACAACTTGAGGACGCTCTAAAGCGACACTTGTGTAACACCTTTCCAGGCACTGGTAGGTTACCAAGTGATGACACAGGTGCTTCTGAGGCTGCAGATGATCAGAGGAAGAGCGGTGAAGGCCGGGGCTGCTTGACTGATGCCTTTTTAAAAAATTTTAGTACACGACGCCCAGGGACGTACAATGTAGGCATCCATTGCCAGCGTCTTCACCATATGGTGCAGGACTACCTAGGGGCAAGGGCAGACCTGGATACTTTTACAGCAGATGATCCACTGGCTGTTGAGGTTGGATCACTGTACAAAACTTAGCCAATATGCTATGCAGCTACTACGTTCATCCAGCGTGCTTTCTGAAAGGACATTCAGTGCACCTGGAGGTTTTGTCACAGACTAAAGACTGCGTCTGTCCACCGACTCTGTAGACCGGCTGACATTTATAAAAATGAATTAGTCCTGGATCAGCAGCTATCAGTCCCCTGATGCTGACGTAACTGAATAGATCAGGGATATCTTCTGCATTCCTAAAACCTCCACCACTGCACTCTTCCACAATACCACAAAGGGGTTACGGTGTGAAGGCACTTGCTGCCACAAAGGTAAAATATTTGGGTGCACTGCCACTGACGCCTATACCAGATTCATATCATTTTATTATTTGACCGCAGGGATCACCCCTGCACTCTTCCACAATACCGCAGAGGGGTTACTTACGGTGTGAAGGCACTTGCTGCCACAAAAGGCACAATATTTGAGTGCACTGCCACTGATGCCTATACCAGATTCATATCATTTTAATATTGGACCGCAGGGTCCAACCCTGCACTTTTCCACAATACCACAGAGGGGTTACGGTGTGACGGCACTGTTGCTGACACTAAAGGCCCAATTTTAACGCACCTATTGTTACTTTCATCACTCTAAAATTCGAACTTTCGAATCCCATTGACTTGCATTGAGTTCAGTTCGTGTTTGCGTTCGAACTCGAACTTTTTTGAAATTGTTCGAGTTCGGATGCGAACCAAACACAGGGGTGTTCGGCTCATCCCTACTCAGGGCCTGGACGGATTGTTGTCATTGATGGAAAAATGAATGCCAGAGTTTATCAAGACATTTTGCAGGAAAATGTAAGACCATCTGTGCGCCAACTGAAGCTCCGCAGAGGATGGGTGATGCAACAGGACAATGACCAAAAGCATACAAGTAATTCATCAAAAGAACGGCTTCAACAAACAAAATATGCCTTCTGGAGTGGCCCAGTCAGAGTCCTGACCTCAACCCGATTGAAATGCTGTGGCATGACTTTAATAGAGCGATTCACACCAGACATCCCAAGAATATTGCTACACTGAAACAGTTTTGTGAAGAGGAGTGGTCCAAAATTACTCCAGATCGTTGTGCAGGTCTGATCTACAACTACAGGAAACGTTTGGTTGAGGTTATTGCTGCCAATGGAGGGTCAACCAGTTATTAAGTCCAAAGGTTCACATACTTTCCCACCCTGCACTGTGAATGTTTACATGTTCTGTTCAATAAAAACATGAAAACATATAATGTTTGTGTTGTATTATTTTAAGCAGACTGTGTTTTTCAAATTGTTGTGACTTAAATGAAGATCAGAGCACATTTTATGACCAATTCATGCAAAACTCCACGTTTCCCAAAGGGTTCACATACTTTTTCTTGCAACTGTACATAGTACGTCCTGGGGAATATTCCCCTTACGGACCAAGGACACTGTGTACGTCATGGTCCTTTAACCCCCCTCCCTCCCTATGCTCACCTCTCTGGCTGGGTTCCCAAGGCGGACTGGCAAGCTTGAGGCCTGCCCCACGTGTTTATGGGGCCCGGCCATCATGATTAGGACGCCTCCCCGGCCCCTGCGGTGATTAATGTGGAAGGGGATCTTAAATTAAAATACAATACAATAAAAGTAATAGTCAGCAAACAACTTTATGAAACAAATTAATTTCGTTTTACTGTTTAACTCATATAC
>RXON01001398.1:0-28067 GCA_009667805.1 Leptobrachium leishanense | reverse complement strand
TAGCCAAACCAGAAAAAGTCTCCCATTTAGGCTAGGGTCAGACAAACGAATTTTAAACGTGCCTTTAGGCTAGGGTCAGAGTGGGGCAGTCGGAACGCGCGTGCAGACGCACTAAATCACGGCGGCAGTAGCAGCACATAACGGCCAATGACGGCCAATATACGCAGTACGTGCGTACGAAAGTGCGCCGACACCACGCAACCAGCAAATGAACGCATTTTTATCAGAACGTGAAACCGCTGCTACTGACGTACAAAGTGCGCTGCGGCCGAATAGCAGCGTGTGTGCGTGATTAGGAGATGTCAGACGCTGCTAGTGTGCGGCCAACATAACGTTCAAACAGCCGGATTTCCCTAGACTTCTTTTTACCCCACCGTCATGAAATACGTCCAGAATTGCGCATCGTCTGACCACTTAAGCGTATTCCGTGAAAAAATGCGTGCGCACGCATCGACGTACATTTTGACGGTGGCTGCAGAAAATGCGCTCATCTGTCCCTAGCCTAAGGAGCACTTAATCACGGCTGCACTAGCAGCAAATGACGGGCAATGACGGCCAATATACGAAGTACGGTCGCACGAAAGTCCGGCTGCGCAACGCAAGTGGAAAATGTACGCATTTTTTAGAGAACGCAGAACCGCCAGTACGGACGTACAGAGTGCGCTGCATCCACTAGCGGCGTGTGTGCGTGATTTGGAGACGTCAGACCCTGCTCATGTCCGGCCAACATAACGTCCAGACACCCAAAGTTTCCTGGTTTGGATCCGTAAAAAATCACGCACAAAAATGCGCATCGTATGATCGTTTTCGCGCAATCCGTGAAAAAATACGCCAATGCGTTCGGACGCACTTTTTGACGGTCGCTGCGAAAAATGCGTTAGTCTGACCCTAGCCTTATCTCACTTTCCAAATCGGCTATTTGGTGCAGATTGTTCTCTTTTCCTACCATTCTCCTGGTTTTCACCTTTCTCTGAACAACCCTGAGAGAGAGGTGAAAGCCAGGAGAACTGGCAAGAGACGAGAACAATCTAGACCAAATAGCCAATTTGGAAAGTGAGTTAAATGGGAGAATTTTTCTGGTTTGGCTATTTTGACCTAGAATTTTCACTTCTCCAGTTATTCTCCTGCTTTTCACCGCACTCTGAATAACCCTGTGAATGTTTAATCCCGAGGTGAAAAATAACATTGCTTTAGATGTTATTTTGAATTTTTTTCAAACACAAGCTAAATGCAGCATATGAGGCTAGGGTCAGACTGAGGCAGTGCGAACGCGCGTTCTGGCGCACTTAATCACGGCCGCACTAGCAGCAAATGACGGGCAATGACGGCCAATATACGAAGTACGGTCGCACAAAAGTCCGGCTGCGCAACGCAAGTGGAAAATGAACGCATTTTTTCGAGAACGTTAAACCACTAGTACTGACGTACAGAGTGCGCTGCGTCCGCTAGCGGCGTGTGTGCGTGATTTGGAGACATCAGACGCTGCTAATGTCCGGCCAACATAACGTCCAGATGCAAGAAGTGTTTTATTGATGATCCGTACAAAATCACGGATGAAACTGCGCATAGTATGACCGCTATTGCGTATTCCGTGAAAAAATACGTCCATTCTTCGAACGCACATTTTCACGGACAACGTGAAAAATGCGTTAGTCTGACCCTAGCCTTAGGAAGTTTTAGGATGGAAATTAATTCTCAAATCTCAATCAGAAGCAGACACCAACCCACCCCCTCAGTACCTCAGTATAATGTACAATGTATCAAATTGATTACCAGACTAAAAACACCTGGTGTTATGCCCGTTTGTGAACAGAGGTCATTTAGAGTTGAGAATCTTTCCACGTCACATTAGTTTTTAATTCAATATCTAATAAACTGTTGCTTATAATATTCTGCAGTAAAGAGTCTCTTTAATTCTAGAAATTTTTTGTATTTTTTTAAGCATTTTCTATACTTTTTTCCAAATTTTTTTTTTTCTCGAACTCGAACCGAACACACCCAAAAAGTTTGAAGTTCGCGAACTTTTGAACTGCCAAAGTTCGGGCTGAACTCCGAACCGTCCGAACCTGAACAGCTCATCCCTATATATATATAGAACATAAACGTGCAAGCTCCTACACAGTGGATGTGGAATTTGTGTTTCCTTTTAATCACCATTGAATAGTTGGTCCGAGCATGCGGAAATTCTGTAAGGGCAGCGGGTTGCCATCAAATACCCTACACGCGAAACATCCACAGAACCAGGCCAGGGGCTCCTCACACTGTAAGTACCCCATAGAGCGAAGATAGGGGCCAGTACCGCCGCGTACTGCGCAATCGTCTTTCCATCTTATGTACTTACTACAGGACTTGCAGACCTCCATCGAAATTCAACTGGTGACCATCTACATCCAGGCTCGAATATTCCCTAATAAAGAGGATCACCCTGAATGAAATACAGCATAGAGACATCGCCGTGATTTCACAATATCTCGGAGCCACGTATGTGCCTCTGCTGACGGCTGGACACTTGCTTTCCAACGGAACTTTTCGCCTTAAAGTGGGGAGCCACATTTTTTTCATTTTTTCGTATGTAATATATTTCAAACAACTACAGTTGTGTTCAAAATTATTCAACCCCCAATGCTGTAAAGGGTTTTAGGGAATTTAGTGTACATTTGTAATTGTATTCAGAATGAAATCCTACAAGGACTTTTTAAAGAACCATATGCATCTAAAATGACATCAATTGGTTTTGTAATACAGTAGTAAATGTTTCTTTTGTGAATTCTTCATTGACACAATTATTCAACCCCTTAAAGACTACCACTCTGAAGAACAGAGGTTCATTCAAGTGTTTTCAATCAGGTATTGAAAACACCTGTGGATGTCACGGAGCAGCAATAAAGCATAATAAGCACCAATTAGGCAGCTTTAAAATGACTGTGATACTCAGCTCCTTCTAGACATTTACTGGTGTGGTTACAAACATGGTAAAGTCAAGAGAATGGTCCAGGAAGACAAGAGAAGAGGTGATTACTCTTCACAGGAAGGGCAATGGCTATAAGAAGATTGCAAAGATGTTAAACATACCAAGAGAGACCATAGGAAGCATCATTTGCAAATTCAAGGCAAAGGGCACTGTTGAAACGCTACCTGGTCGTGGCAGAAAGAAGATGCTGACTTCGACTGCTGTGCGCTACCTGAAGCGTAGAGTGGAGAAAAGTCCCTGTGTGACTGCTGAGGAACTGAGAAAAGATTTGACAGATGTGGGTACTGAAGTTTCAGCTCAGACAATACGGCGCACACTGCGTAATGAAGGCCTCCATGCCAGAACTCCCAGGTGCACCCCCTTGCTGTCTCCAAAGAATAAGAAGAGTCGACTGCAGTATGCCAAAAGTCATGTGGACAAACCACAGAAGTTTTGGATATGTGTTCTGTGGACTGATGAAACAAAATTAGAACTGTTTGGGCCCATGGATCAACGCTATGTTTGGAGGAGGAAGAACAAGGCCTATGAAGAAAAGAACACCTTGCCTACTGTGAAGCATGGCGGGGGGTCAATCATGCTTTGGGGCTTTTTGCTTCTGCAGGTACAGGGAAGCTTCAGCGTGTGCAAGGTACCATGAATTCTCTTAAGTACCAGGAGATATTGGATGACAATGTGATGCAGTCCGTCACAAACCTGAGGCTTGGGAGACGTTGGACCTTTCAACAGGACAATGATCCCAAGCATACCTCCAAGTCCACTAGAGCATGGTGCAGATTAAAGGCTGGAACATTTTGGAGTGGCCATCGCAGTCATCTGACTTAAATCCGATTGAGAACCTCTGGTGGGACTTAAAGAAAGCAGTTGCAGTGCGCAAGCCTAAGAATGTGACTGAACTGGAGGCTTTTGCCCATGACGAATGGGCGAAGATACCTGTAGATCGCTGCAAGACACTTGTGTCAAGCTATGCTTCACGTTTAAAAGCTGTTATAACTGTAAAAGGATGTTGTACTAAGTACTAAGATTGAATGTCACTTGGGGGTTGAATAAAACTGATAATGATGTGAGCACAGAAAAGATATTTGTGGTTATTTCATTACAAATGTTATGTAATATTTGTCTGACCTACACGTGCCTCTTTGATTTAATTGTAAGCAAGATGACTGAATGATCAAAATCAATGTCAAACTGGCCAAAACACTCAATTTCAGTGGGGGTTGAATAATTTTCAACACAACTGTATATGCATTCAGATGATATCATTTAGATCAGTGTTACCCGCTCTTCCTCTGATAATCCGCAGCCTCAGAAGCACCGGTGTCATCACTTGGTAACCTACCAGTGCCTGGAAAGGTTTTACACAAGTGTCGCTTTAGAGCGTCCTCAAGTTGTTTCATCCTGCCCTCCCTCTGTGAGGGCAGGATGAGCTCTGCAACCTTACCCTTGTATCGTGGATCAAGAAGTTTTGCCAACCAGTAATGTTGCCTCTCCTTGATAGCATGAATCCTGGGGTCCTTTAACAGGCTTTGCAGGGTCAGGGAGCCCATGTAGCGAAGGTTGGAGGTGGCATTAGCTTCCGAGTGTTCCTGGTCGCGGAGGACATAAAACCTTCCCTTGAGCAATCCCCACCTTCAATGCCCCCACAACTTAAATATTCCTCCTCATCATCCTCCTCATCCTCCTCCTGTCTGATCTGAGGACCCGCATGAATGCTGTCTGCGTAAAGACTGGGGCCTTGAGAGCTAGCGAAGTCCTCCTCTTCCTCCTGCTGCTCTGCCTCTAGTGCCACATCTATAAATCCCCACAGAGTGCGCTCCAGCAGGAACACTAAAGGAATTGTGTCACTGATGCATGCACTGTCCCTGCTCACCATCCTCGTTGCCTCCTCAAATGGTGACAGTACAGTGCATGCATCCTTGATCATCAGCCACTGCAGGGGGGAAACAAGTTGACCTGAACCTGTCCTTGTGCCATACTCGCACAGGTACTCATTGATGGCCCTCTGCTGCTTGTGCAGATGCTGCAGCATTGCCAATGTCGAATTCCACCTGGTGGGCATGTCACAGTTCGGACAGTTCATGGGAAGGTGGAATTCTCTTTGATTTTCTGCCAGGTTAGCACTTGTTGGGAATGACCGTCTGAAGTGGCTGCAGACGTTTCTGGTCTGGCTGAGAAGCTCTGCGAGGCCTGGGTACCTGAGTAGCAAACGCTGTACCACCAGCTTTAGGACGTGTGCTAGGCATGGTACATGCTTCAACTTACCCTGGCGTAGGGCGGAGAGAAGGTTGCTGCCATTATCACAGACGACCATTCCCAGCTCAAGCTGGGGTGGTGTTAACCATCTTTGCGCCTGCCCCTGCAGAGCTGAAAGAATTTCTGGCCCGGTGTGGCTCCTGTCCCCTAAACAAACCAGCTCAAGCACAGTATGGCATCTTTTTGCTTGAGCCATTGCGTACTCCTTCCACGCGTCGGTTTAACTGCCACTTCGCCAGAGACAGAGAAGGAGGAGGAGGAGGAAGAGGAAGAGGTGGTGGAGCAGACAGACCTCATATAAGGAGGAGAAGGGGGGGGTTTGTGAGGATCCTGAGAATGAGCAACAGCACTAGTGGCTCGCTTTGCGGTAGGGGCCCGCTCAGGTCTCAAGGTTTTAGCTTGTATGTGCCATTAAAGGGATGAATGCTCCATATGCAAATCAGCCTGCTCTCACCCAAAAACATAGAAACATAGAAAAATGTCGGCAGATAAGAACCTTTCGGCCCATCTAGTCTGCCCAATTACATGGATACTTTGCCTGGATTTATCTTTTGTTTAGGATAGCCTTATGCCTATCCCATGCCTGCTTAAATTCAATTACTGTTTTGGCCTCTGCCACTTCAACTGGAAGACTGTTCCATGTATCCACCACCCTCTCAGTAAAATAATGCTTCCTGATGTTACTTTTAAACCTTTTTCCCCTCTAATCTAAGACCATGTCCTCTTGTTTTGCTACTTTTTTCCTTTTAAATATACATCCTTCCTCTACCTTGTGGATTCCCTTTACGTATTTAAATGTTTCTATCATATCTCCTCTGTCTCGTCTTTTTTCCAAGCTGTACATGTTAAGATCATTAAGCCTTTCCTGGTAACTTTTCTCCTTCAAGTCGTACACCATTTTAGTAGCCCTTTTCTGAACTCTCTCTAAGATGTCTATATCCTTCTGGAGATACGGTCTCCAGTACTGCACACAGTACTCCAAGTGAGGTCTCACCAGTGCTCTGTACAGTGGCATGAGCACTTCCCTTTTCCTACTGCTAATACCTCTACCTACACAACCAAGCATTCTGCTAGCATTTCCTGCTGCTCTATTAAAAAGGGTGGCCAGTGCTGATTGCCAAGGACATCATCCCTGCACAAGAGGTGCAGCAACCCCCGATGATCGTTTTGGCCTTGTTAGGCCTCGTCAGGAGTGTATAGCTGACACCCCTCTAGGCACACCAAGCAAGGGGTCCACGTCTTGATGACCCTGTAGACTAATAGTGAGGAGAAGGGAGGTTTGTGAGGATCCTGAGAATGAGCAACAGCACTAGTGGCTTGCTCTGCGGTAGGGGCCCGCTAAGGTCTCACAAGGTTTTAGCTTGATCGTCGGGGGTTGCTGCACCTCTCGTGCAGGGATGACGGTCTGGGCAATCAGCACTGGCCACCCTTTTTGGGTGAGAGCTGGCTGATTTGCATATGGAGCATTCATCCCTGGAATGGCACATACAAGCTAAAACCTTGTGAGACCTGAGCGGGCCCCTGTAACGTTGGGAGCTTCCAGCCCTACCTGTGTGCTTGAGGGCAGCATGTCTGATGCTGCTCGCTGACCAATGCCCGGTTTAAATGGAGACAGGCAGGGAGGTGGTTGCATGAGGCGCGGCTTGAGTGGGGGGCGTGGCCTGGTGAAGGTCTTTAAAAACCCTCAGTGTATTCTCAGCAGTTGCCAGATCGTGGTTATCCATACCTGAGCTCCTTGTACCTGACTGCTATATTGAATTAACCCGTTATTGACCTCTGCTTGTTTCTGACTATTCTGCTTCTGTTGCCCTAGACCATTTTCTTGTACTACGCTACTGCTCTGATATCGACCCGGCTATTCCATTTGACCATTCTGAACTCTGTATTCCTGATTCTGGCTCAGCTGACTACTCCCCGTGTTGTTAACCCTTTCTGTCTAGCTAGTTTACCTGGCCAATTCTAAGGACCAGACAGTTAGATCTTTCATGGCTACTCTGTTGGTAGCTTCTGGGCTCTGTGGAGTGTGGGGCGTTAAGTACTGCGTGGTGGGATCTGGGAACCGTGACAGCCCCCACCGTAGAGCAGGCCATTAGTGCCGTTGCTCGTTCTCAGGACCCTCACAAACCCCTCTTCTCCTCACTATTAGTCTACAGGGTTATCCAGATTAGGGATGAGCTGTTCGGTTTGATCAGTTCGGAGCTCGACTTGAACATTGGCAGTTCTAAAGTTCGTGAACTTCAAACTTTTTGGCGTGTTCGGTTCAAGTTCGAAATTTTTTTTTTTTTTAAAAATGTATAAAAAATGCATAAAAAAATACAAAAAAATCTAGAAATAAAGAGACTCTTTACTGTAGAATATTATAAGCAACGGTTTATTAGATATTGAATTAAAAAACTACCTAATGTCTAGGTGCACAGATTCTCACCTCTAAATGACCTGTGCTCTCAAATGGCGTAAACGTAAACAGGTGTTTAATTAGTGTTTGGAAATAACATGTGCTTCTAATTAGCAATTAGAATTTGATACATTGCTTGCAGACTGAGTGGGGCTCCTGCACATGTATGAACAAACACTGTGCTTGTTTTGAAGTCTAAGAAGTGTTCATTTCTACTATATGATCCTCTCTGATATACTGTTTAACCCCTTAAGGACCAGGGCTCTGTAAAGCCAATCATTAATGATGTAGATGTTACATCATTTGACATCAAGGGCTTAATAAAATCTTTATCACACTCCTTAGATTTAAATGTAATATTCCAGTATTTGTATGTCATGTACCTCTCCTGAAGGGCCTATGTGAGCATACAATTATTATTGTGTTAGAAATGTCTATCATAAAGCGTACAAGTTGAGTCCCTAGAGTCTCTGACTATCCATTGTCATATATACCTTGCTTTATACATATAATACATTCCCTCATCTAACAGGATAGTAGCCAGTCCCTGTGCATTTTAACCCCTTAAGGGTGGCTAGGTGTCGTGTGTGGGTTTCTGATGGCAATGTTTCTATACATCCTACAAATCCGCCACTTCACGGGCAGGTTATGGGGACCTCCTAGGCACGATATTTGAAGGAATTTTTCATTTTTATTTTTAACCCTTATTTTATGGAAAACTCACTGTTCCTTTAAAAACTTCTTTTTTTAAAACTTTTTGTCCTTGTTTCCTGTACCCCCAGGGCACTACCAGGACCCCCATACACCTTTTATGGCAAATATCATGCATATATGTCCTCTTGGAGGGCACTCTAAAAATCAAACTTTTGAGTCCCATTGACTTGCATTGAGTTTGGTTCGAGTTCGAACTCAAACTTTTGAAATTGTTCGACTTTGATTGCAAACCGAACACGGGGGCTCATCCCTAATCCAGACGTGGACCCCTTGCTTGGTGTGCCTAGAGGGGTGTTAGCTATACCCTCCTGATGAGGCCCAAGAAGACCGAAACGATCGTCGGGGGTTGCTGCACCTCTCGTGCAGGGTTGAAGTTCTTGGCAATCAGCACTGCCACCCTTTTTGGGTGAGAGCAGGCTGATTTGCATATGGAGAATTCATCCCTGTAATGGCACATACAAGCTAAAACCTTGTGAGACTTGAGCGGGCCCCCACCGTAGAGCAGGCTATTAGTGAAGTTGCTCGTTCTCAGGACCCTCACAAACCCCTCTAGACCTCATATAAGCAGCTTTCTGGAGGCGTGGTGGATGAGCAAGCTCCAGCACAGAGCCCCATCCTGGATCCCTCCCAACTGCAAGCAGAGTTACCCAGAGTGCCGTGAAGGAAATGCAATGGCCCTGTTCATGCTTGCTGGACCACGTGTCTAAAGTAATGTGCACCTTGCTGCTGACTGCCTTTCCCAATGACTCTATAACATTGTCTTCCACTTGATGGTATAGTGCTGGAATGGCCTTCCGTGAAAAGACCTGCCGTTTTGGAACCTGCCACTGTGGTGCAGCACATTCTGCAAATTCACGGAAGGAGGCAGAGTCCACCAGCTGGAAAGGCAGCAGCTGTAATGCGAGTAATTTTGCCAACCTGGCATTTAGACGCTGTGCAAGGGGATGGTTGGGACTATATTTTTTCTTACGCTGCAGCAGCTGGGGCAACGAAATCTCACTGCGTAAATCTGCAGCTGATGAGATGCTTTCACATTGTGAGGAAGGACCTGGTACACCCATTACTGTAGCATCATCCCTGTCAGTGGAGGTGGTAGGCAATGACATGGCAGGACATATAGTGGGGGTAGAGACAGATGAGGAGGAGGACCTATGTTAAGTGTTGTGCCAATGGGATGCGTGGCAGGTTGTCATATGTCTTATTAAGCACGTGGTACCCAAGTGTCTGATGTTTTTCCCACGTTTGATCCTCTTCAGACATAGCTTACAAATGGCAATGCTGCAGTCTGCTGCACATGTCGTGAAGAACTCCCAGACAGCAGAGTTCCTGGACGTGTGATGCGAGACAACACCTGAGCAGCTCTGACATCTGATGCTTTGGACTGGCTACGGTTGCTCATAGAGGACGTTTTGCCTCGTTTTTGTTGTGCCTCCTCCTCCTCACTTGACTCCCCTGTTCGATCAGGCACCCAGGTGGAGTCAGTGACCTCATCCTCGTCATCACCCCCTATCTCCTTGTCACTGGAGCCAACCTGGCAGTATGCTGCAGCTGCTGGGGGAACATGAGTGCCAGTTCTTTGTGTGTCACTGGCACCCCCTCCCTCTAGGCTCATTTTACTCCCTTCCTCAACCTTAGAGTTTGAATCAGAGCACTGGAGTTGCTGCGCATCCGCAAGCATCATGTCACTGTCATTGTAGTCAAACAATTCAGCTGACTCCTCCGTGTATGATGGTGAGGCTACGGCAGGAGTTGCTGTGGACATGGAGGCTGAATTTGATGTTTTGACAGCTGAGGTGGACTGTAAACCACTACAAACCTGGCTGGCAGAGGACTTGGAGGATGAAGATGGCCTGGTTAGCCAATCCACCAAATCCTCTGTATGTTGCTGCTGCATAAGACGGCCAGCACCAGTTAGAAAGGACAAGCGTGCCCCTGCAGAGGATGCACCATGTCCACAATGACCAGGGGCACAGCCTTCCGATACAAAGGCTGCTTGCCCTCTTATCTGTGTCTGGGAGCGTCTGCCTGTCCTTTTTGGTCTTTCTGACAGGGTGAGTGATATATAGATTAAAGATATACAGAACTCTGATATAAAGATTGGAGATATGCAGAACTCTGATTCAACTCTGGTATATATATTGGAGATATGCAGAATTCTGATTCAACTCTGGTATATTGATTGGAGATTTGCAGAACTCTGATTCAACTCTGGTATAAAGATTGGAGATATGCAGGACTCTGATTCAACTGTGTTATCTAGATTAAAGATATTCAGAACTTTGCTATAAGTCAGAGATTTCACTGATATTTTCCCTGCAAGGCTGCCAATGACCTTTACTCTCTCTCTGATTCACTTCCTCTCCTGCAGGCTGCAACATCCTGATAGCTGGCAAGACCCAGATTCAAATTTCCAGAACTCTGCTATATGTCAGTGATACACCCTGATAGCTGGCAAAAATAGATTCAAATTTCCAGAACTCTGATATAACTCAGTGATACACCCTGATAGCTGGCAAGACACAGATTCAACTCTGAATAGATAACGATAAAGATTAAATATACAGATGAACTCTGATTCAACTGTGGTATGATATTTCACAGCCAGGCTGCCAGTTCCCTACTATTTGCCACTGTCAGCTTGTCCCTGCAGATGCAACAATCTCCTCTCCTCTCTGATTCACTCCTGCAACACACACGCTAGTGATACACCCTGATAGCTGGCAAGACCCAGATTCAAATTTCCAGAACTCTGCTATATGTCAGTGATACACCCTGATAGCTGGCAAGAAACAGATTCAAATTTCCAGAACTCTGATATAACTCAGTGATACACCCTGATAGCTGGCAAGACACAGATTCAACCTGAATAGATAAAGATAAAGATTAAATATACAGATGAACTCTGATTCAACTGTGGTATGATATTTCACAGCCAGGCTGCCAGTTCCCTACTGTTTGCCACTGTCAGCTTGTCCCTGCAGATGCAACAATCTCCTCTCCTCTCTGATTCACTCCTGCAACACACACGCTAGGGCTGCAGGGAAGCCTTATATAGTGTGCTGCGGGACTTAGCTCTGTGAGCCCATGATTGGGCAAAATTTGCCCAATCAGGACACTGAGCCCTGATTGGCATAGTTTTGCACCTGTCTTGCACCTGACCTCTGGTCAGGTGCAAGGCTGTAGCCAATTACAAGCTTCAGACCAGTGGAAAAGTGCATTGTGTTCCATTGTGGTGCATTGTGGGCGAACACGCGGCGAACACGCGGAAATGTACGCCGTTCGGCGAACGGCCAATGTTCGATGCGAACTCACGTTCCCATCGAACCGGCAACCCATCCCTAGTAGAGAACAAGCTTGCGAAAAAAATTGGAAATATTCTTAGAGTTCCTTTCTTTAGGTTCTTGAATATAGTCTCAGGTCTTATCTTGTGTATACCTAAAAAAAAAAAAAACATGGAGAATACATCGCATTGTACAACATTGTATATCCTCTATATCATAGCTCAAAATTTCCACTCGCCTACTCGCAGTTGGCGAGTGAAAATGCACACACGCGCAGTACAAAATAATTTATTGTGTCCAGCGGTGCCGATGTGCAGCACCCCTTCCCCAGACTGCACGGTGACAGGGATCAGCTGCCTAACCTGACCCAGCTCGTCTCTGTCAGTGGCAGGGGGGTGGAGAGGAGCTACCCTCAATTCTCACTCTGCTCACACTGGGCTCTGATGACTGGGTATACATGTATCTGGGGTCTGATGTCTGGGTATTAATGTTATTTTTGTAACTTTATTCTAAATAAAACCTTTAACAGTGTAATTTCATAAGATAATTTAAGGAGGTGAGTTTAGGGGCAGAGTTAAGGGCTGGGTAGTGGATAGGTTGAGCAACTGGTGGCGAGTAACTCTTATGGCCTGGTTAGTAGGGATGAGCCGAACACCCCCGTGTTCGGTTCGCATTCGAACTCGAACAATTTCAAAAATTCGAGTTTGAACACTAACCGAACTCAATGCAAGTCAATAGGACTCTAAAGTTCGATTTTTAGAGTGCCCTGCAAGAGAGCATATATGCAAGATATTTGCCATAAAAGGTGTATGGGGGTCCGGGTAATGCCCCGGGGGACAGGAAACAAGGAAAAAAAGTTTAAAATAAAACTTTTTTAAAGGAACAGTGAGTTTTCCATGAAATAAGGGTTAAAAATAAAGATGAAAAATTCCTTCAAATATCGTGCCTAGGAGGTCCCCATAACCTGCCCGTGAAGTGGCGGATTTGTAGGATGTATAGAAACATTTAAAAATAAAAAAATGACATTTCAAATGACGGTAAACGATTTTCCTTTAATCTATTCATAAACAACTGCTTGGGGCGGCAGTCTGTATTAAAAAAGGAGACATTTTAGGACACGCAGAACAAGTTTAGTGGTTTTTTGGCTAAATTATGGTGAAACTTATGCAGGCTTTGGATGAAAGTAACAATAGGTGCTTTAAAATTGGGCCTTTAGTGTCGGCAACAGTGCCGTCACATCGTAACCCCTCTGTGGTATTGTGGAAGAGTGCAGGGTTGGACCCTTCGGTACAAAAAAATAAAATGATATAAATCTGGTAATATAGTCGTCAGTGTCAGTGCAGCCACATATTGTGCCTTTGGTGCCAGCAAGTGCCTTCACACCGTAACCCTTTTGTGGTATTGTGGAAGAGTGCAGGGTTGGACCCTGCGGTCCAAAAAATGTAATTAAAATTAAAGTGAGAACACAAAGATTAGAACAGTTCCCAGATATTTTGTATAAATGAGACCCCCACAATTGCTGGTGGCAGTGAGAACACAAAGATTACAACAATTCCCAGATATCTTCTAGAAGTGAGACCCACCACAATTGCTGCTGGCAGTGAGAACACAAAGATTACAACAATTCCCAAATATTTTGTATAAATGACTGACCCCCAAAATAGTTGGTGGCAGTGAGAACACAAAGATTACAACAATTCCCAGATATTTTCTATAAATGACTGACCCCCAAAATAGTTGGTGGCAGTGAGAACACAAAGATTAGAACAATTCCCAGATATTTTGTAGAAATGAGACCCCACCCAATAGCTGCTGGCAGACTGGCAGTGAGAACACACACTAACAATCTCCTCTCAAAAAACACGTGCTGGGGCTGCAAGGGACGCCTTATATAGTGTGCTGCGGGACATAGCTCTGTGAGCCGATGATTGGGCTTAATTTTCCAAATCAGGACTCTGAGCCGAGATTGGCATAGTCTTGCACCTGTCTTGCACCTAAACTGTGGTCAGGTGCAGGCTGTAGCCAATTACAAGCTTCAGGCCAGTGGAAAAGTGCATTGTGGCCATCGTGGTGCATTGTGGGCGAACATGCGGCGAACACGCGGAAATGTTCGAAGTTCGTGAACATACGAACTGGCGATGTTCGAATCGAACTCCGAGCACATCGAACCGAACAGCTCATCCCTACTGGTTAGTAGCTTGGGACTTGAAATTTTGAGCCCTGCTCTATATGGCTGAAATATAAAGGCAGGAAGTGAACACTCCCGCTTTCAGAGAGCTTCCAGCCCTCATATGGTGGCTCCTTAGGTTGTTGATGGGCCAACCTAACTGACCATAATCTCCTGATCTCCAGGTTTTTCCAGATGGATTTCTACTGCGGGAGAAGGTCTCCGAATTCTAAAATCTATTCCCCTTGATTTCAAGGGAAAAAAGTGTACGTATATAGAAGGCTGAAATATAAAATTTATTGGCCAAAAAACATCCAAAATGAACATAAAACATGAGCCAAACGCGTTTCGCACTTCTCCAGGCGCTTCCTCAGTGACAAGAAATAAAAATTTATCACCCTTTATTATCATGTAACATAATGACTATTTTACTTATTTATTTTCTGTTAATCTGTATATTTGTGTTGTTTTTAATATCTTGAATTGTATTACTTTTTATTTCTGTAACAACTGTAACATTTCAATGTTCTTGAACCCAGGACATACTTGAAAACGAGAGAAATCTCAATGTATCCTTCCTGGTAAAATACTTTATAAATAAATCACCTGTCTTTGTGCCCAGCTATGCAAGCTTGTCCATGACGCACTGGGAATCCCAGTGGTTGTTGGGTTCGGGTAGCTAGGCGCATAACCTTATTTTATATAAGCGTTACATCGATGAACTATTCTTTATTTGGAAGGGAAGTAAGACCCAGCTAAAGGACTTCCTTGATCAACTCAATAGGAATAATTGGGGTATCATTCTAGACACCCAGTATAGTACTCAAGAGATAAATTTTCTAGATCTTGTCATTTATATAGAAAATATGGACATCAAAACCAAAACCTACTTTAAGCCAGTAGACATGAATAGCTTTATTCAATTCACCAGTTGCCATTCCCATAACAGGCTTAAAGGCGTCCCAGGTAGTCAATTCACTCGAATTCGAAGAAATTGTAAAGAATACCAGATTTTTGATAAACAAGCTAATAAAATCAAACAGGATTTCTTAAAGAAAGGAACTCTAAGAATATTTCCAATTTTTTTCGCAAGCTTGTTTCTCTACATTGAGGTTTAGGAGGTGCACTGTTCTATGTGTGTTTATCTATAAAACAAGTGGAAACAATAAAGACCTTACATCTCAAACACTACAAAAGCAGGCCCTGGGTGAAATCTATAAGGCGCGGAACAGAATAAACAGGCAATATATGTAGTATCTATTAACCTTAGAGCAAAGTGGGTGGAGGAGTTGGATGGGCCCGGGACAGAAATATCATTTAATTGGGATGATAGAAGAGATAGATACTGGACTGTTGACAGTAGTAAAATGGAGAGAAATAGGTAAGTGTATAGTTCTTTGACCCATAATGAATTCCTGTACAGATAATATTATAATTCACATATCTAACCTGTTCCGTGCCTCTGCCATAATTTCTCTTAGGTCCCAAAATCTCAATGCTCAGATAATTGTTTACCTGGACAGAGGAAAGTCCCAGACCCTGGAATGCACATCTGCTGTTATGACTGCCTACAATGTTCAGAAGGAGAAATATCCAATATTACTGGTAGGAATTGTCTTAGATATTATTAGGGAATCATAATGCTGTGATAAAGTCTAGAAATTAATTGTGTTGCTAATAGGCAGCAAGACATTACCCAGAGTTAACCCCTTCACTGCTTTCATCTTCTCTACCTGACCTATGCTATATCATTCCAAATGAAATTTGTTTGCAGTTGAGCCCCCAATGTGTCTGTGACGTTTTAGCACCTTGGGCATGATGCCCGGGGAGCTAACACATTTTGAAACCAACTGGTGAGTGCATTTAACTGACAGCTGCCCATCTAATCCTGCACGGAGCTCACAACTGTACAAACTCTGATTGGCCAGCAGGACTGTTAAAAAGATCATCGCTGAAAGATCTGTTGGAGACCAGAGGGATTGTGGCAAGTAAGAAACCCAACGCAACCCTTATTGCAGAGCTTATGGAATCCGACAGATCCAATGCATCCTCGGCCAAGAGTCCAGATCCTGGTTCAAGTCACGGAAGCCAAGAAAGTGCAGAGCAACATTCCAACCGGAGGCAACGCTTCCCTCTATGGAGCAGGTGATGAAAGCAGAAAGAAAGTGCCGTACACAGCTTTTAAAACGTTTGTGGATGGTGAGGACAATATTGACAATTTTCTGGAGGACTTTGAATGCAAGTGTATCATCCAGGGACTCGTAGTTAGGGACTGGCCCATGATCCTTCCTGAGTAGCAAACTCAGTGGTAGAGAGGCGGCCGCATTCAGGGCAATCTCTGAGCAAGACCTTCTCAATTATGAGAGGGTGAAAGAAAGAATTTTGTCCCGTTTCTGTAACATTGGGGGCTTCCAGCCCTACCTGTGTGCTTGAGGACAGCAAGTCTGATGCTGCTCGCTGACCACTGCCCGGTTTAAATGGAGACAGGCAGGGAGGTGATTGCATGAGGTGTGGCTTGAGTGGGGGGCGTGGTGTGGTGAAGGTCTTTAAAAACCCTCAGTATAGTTTCAGAAGTTGCCAGATCGTGGTTATCCATACCTGAGCTCCTTGTACCTGACTGCTATATTGATTTAACCTGTTATTGACCTCTGCTTGTGTTCTGACCATTCTGCCTTCTGTTGCCCTAGACTATTTTCTTGTACTACGCTACTGCTCTGATACCGACCCGGCTATTCCATTTGACCATTCTGAACTCTGTATTCCTGATTCTGGCTCGACTGACTCCTCTCCATATTGTTAACCCTTTTCTGTCTAGCTAGTTTACCTGGCCAATTCTAAGGACCAGACAGATAGGGATCATTCACAGCTACACTGTTGGTAGCTTCTGGGTTTTGTGGAGTGTTGGGGGTTAAGTACTGCGTGGTGGGATCCGGGAACCGTGACATTATGATCTGGCCAATATGGATCCCGCAGATTTAACACAGCACTTGGCTACCTTTGTATCCAGACAGGATGAGCAGGATCATGGGATGGATCAGTTTGCCATTGCCTTACAAACTATCCTGAATCGTACTGCACACCTGGAACCGGTTGGGGTTGCACCCCCGCCTGCTATACCTGAGCCCCCTGTCGTTCAGACATCCCAGGTACACATGACCGCTCCTATGAGGTTTGACGGTACTCTGAGTGCCGGGGATTTTTGGTCCATGTGGATATTCATTTTAAATTAAATCCACAAATGTTTTTCTCTGACATTGCCAAAGTGGGGTTTATTATTAACCATCTGTCTGGCAGAGCGTTGACATGGGCGACTCCTTTATGGGAGGCAGAAAGACCTATTGTACGGGATTATAAAGAATTCATAGCCAAGTTACAACGTACATTTAATCCTACCAGAAAGGCCATGACAGCCGGCAAATCCTTGTTCCGCATACGTCAAGGGAACAGGACTGTGTCTAATTATGCCATAGAATTTAAAACCTTAATTTCTGATGTGAACTGGACAAATGAGACACTGGTTCTGGCTTTTATGGAGGGGTTATCAGAGTCGTTGATGCATGAATTAGCTCCACGTAAACTACCTGAGGTATTGTGTGAACTCATTGATTACTGTATAGATCTGGATAATCAGATAAGGGATAGAAGGACTCCAAGAGAGAGACCCAAGAGACCGTTACCTAGGTTGGCCCCTGTCTTTCAAGCACCACCCAGAGAGTTATCTCCTCCCTCAGAGTCTATGCAACTAGGCCGTACTAGGCTTACAGAGGAGGAGAGAACAAGGCGTTTTCGTGAGGGATTGTGCCTGTATTGGTGGTTGGGGGGACATGTACGATTTCAATGTCCTACTCGCCCTAAGCTGCATGATAAGCCGGAAAACTACCGCACCTAAGGCAGCTGAGGAGACAGGCCTTGGGTGTGACATGCATGTCTCCTATCAAAGACACTAAACTTATGTTACCAGTATCCTTGGCTTGGGAGACCAAGACCACACATAACACCGCTTTTGTGGATTCTGGGCTGCTGGTAACTTTATTGATGTTAACTACGCTTCTTCCATTTCTCTACCTCTGGTTGTAAGAGAGACACCCTTAGCCGTTGAAGCCATAGATGGCAGGCCGTTATCCTGCCCTAGGATTACTCACGATACGATTACAGTAGTTCTTACTACTGGTCTCTTGCATAAAGAAAAGATCATATTCCAAGTTATCCACTCACCTTCCAATCCTGTTGTACTTGGTTTCCCCTGGTTGGTGGAACACAATCCCGTTATTGATTGGGTTAAAGGAGAGATACTGTCTTGGAGTTCTGCATGTTTTGGGACTTGTTTAATACCCATTCAGCATGTCGGTGCCCTGAACACACCCACAGCCCCTCCATTGTCTACTGAAGTTCCTGAACAATATGCAGACCTCAGGGCTGTATTTGATAAAAGAGAGGCAGACAAACTACCTCCACATAGACCATATGATTGTGCTATTGATATTCATCTGGGTACCATGCCTCCTCGAGGCAAAGTATATCCTCTTTCCATAAAGGAGAACCAAATTATGGAGGAGTATATCAAGGAGAATTTGGAGAGAGGTTTTATCCGACGTTCCTCTTCTCCAGCAGGGGCTGGATTCTTTTTTGTGTCGAAAAAGAGGGAGATTTACGCCCGTGTATTGATTATAGGGGGCTTAACAAGATCACCATTAAGAACGTGTATCCTATCCCTCTCATATCGGAACTGTTCGACAGGTTAGAGGTTCAGCAGTATACACTAAACTTGATTTAAGAGGAGCTTACAATTTGATACGCATAAAGAGGGGCATGAGTGGAAAACAGCATTTAACACCAGGAGTGGGCATTATGAATACTTGGTCATGCCTTTCGGTCTTTGTAATGCTCCAGCGGTATTCCAGGATTTTATTAATGATGTGCTCAGAGATTTCTTGCAAACCTTTGTTATAGTATACCTAGACGATATATTGATTTACTCTCCCGATCTGAAACCCCACCATGCACATGTCAGACAGGTATTAGCTAAATTACTGGACAATGGTCTTTATTGCAAACTAGAGAAGTGTTTATTCGACATTACTACTGTGAAATTCCTTGGGTACATTATCACTCTCCAGAGGGTTTTGAGATGGATCCTTCTAAACTCACGGCCATCTCAGAATGGCCTCTTCCTCAAGGTCTCAAAGCCATACAGAGGTTTCTGGGGTTTTCTAACTATTATAGGAGATTTATCAAGAATTATTCCGCTATAGCCTCCCCTATCATTAATATGACACGTAAAGGTCTGAAGAACCAGATCTGGTCTTCTCAATCTAAACAAGCATTCGAAGCCCTCAAACAGGCTTTCACTTCCGCTCCCGTGTTACGGCATCCTGATCCCAGGATTCGTTTTATTCTTGAGGTTGATGCTTCTGAGATAGGCATTGGGGCTGTCCTGTGTCAAAGAGAATCTCCAGGGAACCACTACATCCTTGTGGGTTCTTTTCAAGAAAATTATCACCAGCAGAACGCAATTATGATATTGGCAACAGAGAATTGCTTGCTATTGTGTCTGCCCTGTCAGAGTGGAGACATTTGTTGGAAGGTACTCTTGATCCTTTGTTGTTGATAATCACTGATCATAAGAACCTTACGTACATCGGGGATGCTAAACGTTTGAACTCGAGACAGGCCAGGTGGTCATTGCTACTGTCTCGGTTTAATTTTGTATTGACTTACAGACCAGGTGACCGCAATGTAAAGGCTGATGCCTTATCTCGTCAATATGACCCATATGAATCTAATACACAAGACCACAATCCTATAGTTCCTCCTGAACGTATTGTGGCTTCCACAGTCTTCTGTCTGTCTCCTCGCCTTTCCTGGAACGCCTCCAGGCAGCTCAAGTGGGGGCTCCACCTGACAAGCCTCCAGATATGTTGTTTGTACCTGAAAAGGAAAGACAAGAATTAATCATAATGTTTCATGATTCTAAACCAGCAGGTCATCCTGGTATTACTAAGCCTCTTACCAGTATTTCCAGACAGTTCTGGTGACCCACCATGCGACAGGACGTACGCCTGTTTGTTTTGGCTTGTCAAGTCTGTGCCAGAAGCAAAACCAGTAAAACCTTGCCTGTCGGTCTATTGCAGCCTTTACCACGCCTAAGAGGCCTTGGTCTCATTTATCTATGGATTTTATTGTGGACTTGCCGAAGTCCAAAGGTCATACTGTGGTTCTGACAGTTGTAGACCGCTTCTCCAAAATGGCTCATTTTGTCCCTTTACCTAAGCTTCCTACAGCCAAAGAACTGGCGGTTGTCTTTGCTAGAGAGATTGTACGAATACATGGGGTTCCGTCTGAAATAGTCTCTGACAGAGGAGCTCAGTTCGTCTCTCGTTTCTGGAGGGTTTTCTGTGCGGAGATGGGGGTGCGATTGGCCTTCTCTTCAGCATACCATCCACAAACCAATGGGGCAGCAGAGAGGCAAATCAGGGTCTCGAGCAGTACATACGTTGCTTTACCACACAACAACAAGACAATTGGTCGGAGTTGTTGCCCTGGGCTGAGTATGCACGTAATAACGCTGTTAATGAGACCACTGGCCACTCTCCTTTTTCTGCTATCTATGTTTTTTTCCCTCCGGCTCTACCGCTTCAGTTTAATGAACAGGCCATCCCGGCTCTCGATGACCATCTCACTCCACTACAAGAGATTTGGAGACAGATTCGCGTAAATATGGAGCGCAATGTTGCTGTCCAGAAACACAAGGCTGACAGGCATAGGTTACAAGCTCCCTCCTATAACGTGGGGGATAGAGTTTGGTTGTCTACTAGGAACGTGAAGTTACGGGTGCCTTCTATGAAAATGACACCTCGGTTTATTGGTCCATATAAGATCATTCGCCGCGTTAACCCTGTGGCTTATGCTCTTGCCCTTCCTAAACATCTTCGCTTGCACAACGTCTTTCACACCTCCCTACTGAAACCTTTGTTGTGTAACAGGTACACGCGGGTCGTTCCTCCTCCTCCACCTGTTCAGGTTGATGGTGAATCAGAGTATGAGGTTAGGAGGGTTTTGGATTCTAGGCTGTGCAGGGGTGTTCTGCAGTACTTGGTCGATTGGTGGGCTATGGCCCGGAAGACCGGTCCTGGATTCCAGCTTCCGACATGTCTGCCTCTAGGTTGGTCAGGGCGTTCCATGCCTCGCACCCCGATCGCCCTGGTGGTCGTATTGCCGCTCGTCCTGTTGGTCGTCCGGTGGCCTCCCGTGGAGAAGGGGGTACTGTAACATTGGGGGCTTCCAGCCCTACCTGTGTGCTTGAGGACAGCAAGTCTGATGCTGCTCGCTGACCACTGCCCGGTTTAAATGGAGACAGGCAGGGAGGTGATTGCATGAGGTGTGGCTTGAGTGGTTGGCGTGGTCTGGTGAAGGTCTTTAAAAACCCTCAGTATAGTTTCAGAAGTTGCCAGATCGTGGTTATCCATACCTGAGCTCCTTGTACCTGACTGCTATATTGATTTAACCTGTTATTGACCTCTGCTTGTGTTCTGACCATTCTGCCTTCTGTTGCCCTAGACTATTTTCTTGTACTACGCTACTGCTCTGATACCGACCCGGCTATTCCATTTGACCATTCTGAACTCTGTATTCCTGATTCTGGCTCGACTGACTCCTCTCCATATTGTTAACCCTTTTCTGTCTAGCTAGTTTACCTGGCCAATTCTAAGGACCAGACAGATAGGGATCATTCACAGCTACACTGTTGGTAGCTTCTGGGTTTTGTGGAGTGTTGGGGGTTAAGTACTGCGTGGTGGGATCCGGGAACCGTGATAGTTTCGCGTTGAGTTCAGAGGCATACCGACAAAAATTCAGGGGTCTTAGGAAGGGTCCACGCAGAGTGAGTGTATTGCACGCAGCGCTCTGCTCAAAACTGGATGCAGAGCTGCCAAGCTTCGATCCTGAAGGACGCCCTCCAGGTATTATTACTTGAACAATTTATGATCATGCCCAACCGGAGGTGCGAGACTGGGTCCGGGACCGAAAGCCTCTCACCTTCGACCAGGCAGCCCAACTTGCCGATGAGTACCAGGACGGGCAGAGGAGCGAACCACACAGTACTAGAACTAATCTTCCACTCCGGAGTGCTCCCACCCACATCCGGCCCTTTCCAGCCCGCACGGGGTTCACGCCCACGACACCCAGCCGATCAACCCATCGTCCTGCCACCCTAGTGACCTGCTTAATATGCAACCAAACCAGGCACTACAAATACCATTGTCCACAGCGGGACTGGACACCAGCACCCAGAGCGGCAGTACATTGTGTCCACCCGGGGTATCATAAAACCGCCGAAGAGTTAAGGCCAGTGTTGCACGAGGCCAACCCCGTACAAGCAGCAGGGGGCAACCGGCAACATCAACGGCAAGTGGTCTGCATGAATGGCCAACCAGTGCAGGGGCTATGGGACATTGGAGCCACCCTTACCCTTATACAACCGCACCGGGTAAGGGGTTTCAACTGCACCGGGAAATCCTTTGTGGTCCGGGTAGTGGTCCAGGTAGCGGGGGGGGGGGGGCTGTCCACAAGATCCCCAATGCCCAGATCCATCGTGACTGGGGAGCTACCTCCGGGTATACCATCGTCGGAGTGATGCCAGATTTGGCAGCGGAGGTCCTTTTAGGAAACAACCTCGGAGGCCTCACTTCCCGATTCTCAGAATCCAATGAGGAGACCGTCACCCATTGACTACGAGACAACAATATTGGAACACCGGTCTGCCTTGCAAAGAGGAGTCCTAGGTAGGAATTGACCCCTCCCCTCCCTGACTGACCCCAGGGGCCCTCATCTGGGGTACACCTGCTGACTTCAGAAAAAAGCAGGTAGAAGACCTGACCCTAGCAGGCTACCGCAAAGAGGCAGAGGCCCCAGAGGACTCAGACAACCCCAACCAATTTGCATTGCAGCAGGGCCTTCTGTATAGATTGACCAAGGGGTTGAGGGTGACGACCCAGGTCCCCAAGCATCAGTTAGTGTTCCCCAGAAATTCTGTAAATTCCTCCAAGTTATGGCATGATATCCCCTTAGCTGGCCACCTGGGTCTCCAAAAAACTGGGCACAGGCTAACCCAGAACTTTGTCTGACCCGGTATATCTGCAGATGTCCGGGATTACTGTAGAACCTGCAATGTGTGCAAGAAGTAGGCAACACCTAAACGAGGAGACAAGGGCAAGGCCAAGTTAAGATCCCTGCCCATAGTGGGAGAGCCATTCTACAGAGTGGCCATAGACCTTATTGGGGACCTCAGTAGACTGAGCCCCTCAGGTAACAACTATATCCTCACAATCGTAGATTATGCCACCCGCTACAATGAGGCCATCGCCCTCGCCAACATCTCGGCTGAGACGGTGGTGGATGCCCTGGTCAGGGTGTTCACCCAAGTTGGTTTTCCTTGAGAGAGCCTATCCAACCAGGGCACCTAATTTACAGCCGAGGTGACCCAACAGCTGTGGCGCAGCTGCGGGGTAAAACCCATTTTTAGTCTCGTCTACCATCCCTGGACCAATGAGCTCTGTGAAAGGTCCAATGGACTCTGTGAAAGGTTCAACGGCACCCTAAAATAGATGTTACAGAATTTCACGGAGTCCTACCGGAATTGGGAGCGGATTCTACCCCACCTACTCTTCGCCTACCGCAAAGTTCCCCAGGAGTCAACGAGCTTCTCCTCGTTCAAGCTCATGTATGGCCTCTGGGTCCGAGGTCCCCTTACCTGATCCGGGAACATTGGGAGGGCAACACTGGGGAGGAAAAGTTCCCCATTGTGCCCTATGTGCTGGAGCTGCGGGACCGGCTGCAGTTTCTCACTGAGAAGGTGCAGGAGAACATGCAGGCGGCCCAGAAGCCCCACAACTATGGTACGACTGGGGCATCAGAGACCGGGTATTTCAGTCAGGCCAGAAGGTCTTGGTCCTGAATAATGATGGGCCGAATACCCCCGTGTTTGGTTTATTATTATTATTTTATTTTTTATTTATAAAGCGCCAGCATATTCCGCAGCGCTGTACAATAGGCACAGTATAGACAGGGTTACAATACAATACATTGAACAACATTTGACAAACAGTACAGTTTGCATTCAAACTCGAACATTTGAAAAAGTTCGAATTCAAACGCAAACACGATTCGAATGCAATGCAAGTCAATGGGGCGCAAACGTTCAAAAATGAAAGTGACTTCTAAGAGGGCATATATGCAAGATATTGGCCATAAAAGGTGTATGGGGTTCCGGGTACTGTCCTGGGGACAGGAAACAATGAAAAAAAGTAAAAAAAAAAAAACACTTTTAACCCTTTCACTGCTGAGCCATTTCCCCTCTGTGTGCTGAGCTCATTTTTACCACTTTTGCTCATGTTTAAACGTGATTTGAAGCCATGGGAAATGTTTGACCATCAATGAGTGGGAAATGTTTGCCAACAATCAGTGGGAATGTTTGACCAATAATGAGTGGGAAATGTTTGACCAACAATCAGTGGGAAATGTTTGACCAACAATGGGCCAAATTACATTCTTCACGCAAAAATGCACGCGCAGCGCGTGAATTTGTGCGCCAAGCATTACATGTTAATGCGCTTAAATCACCGCTGGAATTACAATCCTCGCGCATTTTTTTATCCATCGTGCAATAACGCGCGTAAAACGGATACGCACAAATGCTCGCACAGTAACGTTGCATGCAGGAATCAGTGTGCGGACTGTTTTTTTTCACGCGATTCAGCCAATCAGAATTGAGAACCACAATTATCTCACGTTAAGTTTTTGCGCCTGTCAAAGTCAATCTGAGCATATATGCTGCATCAATAATAAATGCACACACAACTTCTCCATGTTATTGGTTTGATATGAGTAGAATGTGTAACTATACTTTTTTTTTGGTCTGGTGTATTTGGGTTTGTCAGGTTGATAGAATTTGCCATTAAAACAAGCTTTCAGGAGTTGCTAAAATTATGCACTCAATTGCTATCTATACTATAAAAGAGTAAGGGCTGGCGTGTCCGTCTCCAAACCCCTACTGCGCGTCCCCGGCTGTGCGCTTGCCGCGGCGGTTACAAGATGCGCACGCAGCAGCCGGTAGAGGCTGCGCGTGCATCCTGTAGAGCCGGATGCGCTCGCAGCCTCTACCCGGCTGCCACACGCGCATCCAACCCCTGAGCGGCGAAGAGAAAGTTTCCTCGCTTCCGCTCTTTGAAGGACCCAAGCCGCGGTCACGTGGGAGTCCACGTGACCGCGGCTTGGGTCCTTCAACGAGCGGAAGCGGGAAAACTTTCCCTTCGCCGCTCAGGCAGGTAAGTATGCGGAGACGGAGCTCCAGGGGCAGCTGTCCGAATGCCGATAGAGCATTCGAACAGCCGCCCCATGTCTGGTCTGGGGTCTGAGCTGGGCCATATCCATGAGAGCTTGGGGGCAGTATATCCACGAGCTGGGGCAGTATCTCATGAGCTGGGGCAATATCCACGAGCTGGGGCAATATCCACGTGCTGGGGCAGTATCCATGAGCTGGGGCAGGATCCATAAGCTGGGGCAGTATCCATGAGCTGGGGCAGTATATCCATGAGCTGGGACAATATCCACATGCTGGGCAATATCCATGAGCTGGGGCAGTATATCCATGTGCTGGGGCAGTATATCCATGTGCTGGGGCAGTATATCCATGTGCTGGGGCAGTATATCCATGAGCTGGGGCAGTATATCCATGAGCTGGGGCAATATCCATGAGCTGGGGCAGTATTTCCATGTGCTGGGGCAGTATATTCATGAGCTGCTGGGGCAGTATCCATGTGTGAGCTGGGGCATATCCATTTGTGAGCTGGGGCAATATCCATGTGTGAGCTGGGGCAAATCCATGTGTGAGCTGGGGCATATCCATGAGCTGGGGCATATCCATGTGTGAGCTGGGGCATATCCATGTGTGAGCTGGGGCATATCCATGTGTGAGCTGGGGCATATCCATGAGCTGGAGCATATCCATGTGTGAGCTGGGGCAATATCCATGTGTGAGCTGGGGCAATATCCATGTGTGAGCTGGGCCAATATCCATGTGTGAGCTGGGGCAGTATCCATGTGTGAGCTGGCTGGGGCAATATCGATAACATGTCCACAGGTTGGGGGGCGCACAATTCTTGGCTGGCCCCGGGCGCTGACAACCCACGCTACGCCACTGCCTATCGCCGCCTGCTCTGAGCACATCCGGCTCTACAGGATGCGCGTGCAGCCTCTATCCGGCGGCTGCACGCGCTTCCTGTTCTCCTGGGATGCGCGCGTGGCCGACAGGTAGAGGCTGCGCGCGCATCCAGCGTCTTAGTTGGGGGCACTTTAAACCACGTGAGCTGGGAGCACTTATACCCACGGGAGCTGGGGGCAACTATTCCAGCTGGGAGCAACTATACCCATGGGAGCTGGGGGCAAAAATTCCCATGTGAGCTGGGGCAAAGATTCCCATGTGAGCGGGGGCCATAATACCCATTTGAGCTGGGGGCAATTTTACCCATGTGAGCTGGGGGCAATTATACCCATGTGAGCGGGGGGCAATTATACCCATGTGAGCTGGGGCAAATATACCCATACGAGCTGGGGGCAAATATACCCATGTGAGCGGGGGCAAATATACCCATGTGAGCTGGGGGGCAAATATACCCATGTGAATGGGGGCAAATATACCCATGTGAGCTGGGGCAAATATACCCATGTGAGCTGGGGCAAATATACCCATGTGAGCTGGGACAAATATACCCATGTGAGCTGGGATAATTATACCCATGTGAGCTGGGGTAATTATACCCATGTGAGCTGGGGCAATTATACCCATGTGAGCTGGGGGGCAAATATACCCATGTGAGCTGGGAAAAATATACCCAAGTGAGCTGGGGCAAATATACCCATGTGAGCTGGGGGAATATGTACCCATGTGAGCTGGGGGAATATATACCCATGTGATCTGGGGGCGATTATACCCATGTGAGCTGGGGCAAATATACCCATGTGAGCTGGGGCAATTATACCCATGTGAGCTGGGGCAATTATACCCATGTGAGCTGAGGGGCAAATCTACCCATGTGTGCTGCTTCGCTTAACAATAGACTGCCCTCTGGGCAGGCTTTCCACCTAGTGCATTAATAACTGTGCATAAATTGTAATACCATCCGCGTACAAGTGCACAAACACATTTGTGATCACAATGTTAAGTATAGGACGCGCAACGTAAAGTAAGCGAGCGCAGTGTTCACGCAGGTTCATCCGCGGTAGATGATTATGTGCGTTTGTTGCACTGACAATGTAATATGGCGTACGACGCAAAGGGTTTTACCCCTCGCGTTTTTGCTCCGGCGCGAAGATTGTAATTTGGCCCAATGAGTGGGAAATGTTTCACTTACAATCAGTGGGAAATGTTTGAGCAACAAGGAGTGGGAAATGTTTGACCAACAAAGAGTGAGAAATGTTTGAGCAACAAGGAGTGGGAAATGTTTGAGCAACAAGGAGTGAGAAATGTTTGACCAACAAGGAGTGGGAAATGTTTCTGAATCCCATAGGCTTCAATGGTAAAAATATTCCCGTTTTAATCCAATATCTAATAAACCGTTTATTATTATATTCTGCAGTAAAGAGTGTCAATATTTTAAATTTTTTTTAGGATCTTTTAAGCATTTTTTGGAATTTGTTTTTTCCTCGTACTTTCAGCGAACGTCCCGAAAAGTTCAGAGTTTGGGAATTTTCGAACAGCCGATGTTTGAATCGAACATCAAACCAATTCGAACCTGCACCCCATCCCTAATCCTGAAACCCATCTACCAAGACAAGCTGCAGGTAGCCTGGCAGGGCCCCTATCAGGTGGTGAAGAGCCTTAGCGACACCACTTATGGCTCAATGTCCGGACAAGAGGGTTCGTCGAACCTTCCACATCAACATGTTAAAAGAATATAGGGAACGACGTGAGGAGGTAGCCGCCATGTGTGCCCTCTGCCTCAGAGGATAGTGAGAATCTGGCTTTCCCTGACCTATTAGACCCCGAGCCCACCTCCATTTCCCAATTATTCGGGATGCGGACCTCATCTCCTGATGAGAGAACAGGTGTTTTGGCTCCTCAAGGACCGAAGGACATGTTCTCAGCCTCCCCAGGATGCACGACTCTGGCCGGTCCACAAGGTGAAGACCCCAGGTCAGACCCCTCTTTGACAACACCCCTATTGGATCCCCAAATCTGTACGGGAGCACATGCGCTCCGATTTACGCGGATATGCTCCACTTAGGGGTAATAGA
>RXON01001395.1:0-35836 GCA_009667805.1 Leptobrachium leishanense | reverse complement strand
GTGAAAGTACAGCCTGCATATACATTATATTATTATCGTTGCATATACATTATGGATACCTGTGTGTGATAGGACCTGCATTGTATCTGATATAGCCCTCATGTCAGCCTGCAAGCCTCAGATACATTGCTGCTTCTATTACCCCCCAGCATACATAATGTATATGTAGGGATGTGTTGTTCGGACTGTAAACTAGATCACGGCCGTGCTAGCAGCAAATGATGTCCAATGCCGGGCTGCATATGAAGAACGGCCGCACTTTTGTGCGGCCGCACAATGCAAGTGGCAAACGAACGCATTTTTTCAAGAACGTCAAACCGCTAGTACTGACGTACAGAGTGCGCTGCGTCCGCATAGCGGCGTGTGTGCGTGATTGGGAGACGTCAGACGCTGCTAGTGTACGGCTAACATAACGTCCAGACACAAAAAGTGTTTTATTGATGATCCGTACAAAATCACAGACGGAAATGCGCATCGTATGACCGTTTTCGCGCATTCCGTGAAAAAATATATCGGTCGCTGCGAAAAATGCGTTAGTCTGACCCTAGTCTTATCGGGTCAATCCGATGTTTTTTCGGCGGTTTATCCATTCGATTCAGTGGTTTTTCGGATGGGTTCGGCACATTTTCCCTGCATTTTGGGAATCCTGTGATGAATGCTGAATTCACTGCAGGGTTGGGAAATTGGACTCCCCATATTGTGGGGAACGAAAGGCACCGAAAGTCCGTTGGAATTTCAGTGCTCTTTGAATAACCCTGTAAGTGAAAGAACAACATCATAAGGAGAATATACAAACGTATAAAGATTAGTGAATTTTACCTGAGCAAGGGAAGTAAATCACCTGTGAACAGCCCAGCAACCCCGGCATTCGTCAATAAGCTTATGTCAAGTCAAAGAATCCCAAACTGATTAAATATATATGTTACGGGTAAAACCAGGAGTGCGGTTAATCCTAGGAGTACCCGAGCTCCATTACCATTAGCAAAAGTCCGAAGTGAAATGAAATTTCAGACTTTACCCGGGAAATCTGCAAAGTATCCAGAGGCCTCTGGGTACTAGGGATGTGCGTTTCGGGTTTCGGAATTTCGGAATTTTCATGAAATTTCCCGATTCGTGTTTTCGGATGCGGACGATTTTCCGAAAATTTTTAGATCCGAAAACGGCAGATCCGAAAAGTTTTCCGAGCCGAAACGAAATATTTTCGGAATTTTCGAATGGACTTGAAATGTGTCAAATCAAAATTTATTGCTTTGAAACGAGAACAGACGTTCCGAAAAAACGAAAATTTCCAAACTTACAAAAAGTCGATACAAAAACGAGCTAAGTGACACGAAAATACGAAAAATGGTCGAAATTCCGAAACCATGTACAATTCCGAAAAACGAAAATTTCCGAAATCACGAAAAGTCGATACAAAAACGAGCAAAGTGACACGAAAATACGAAAAATGGTCGATATTCCAAAAAATTTACCCGAAAAACGAGTCGAACCAAACCGAATCGAAACAGAAATCGGTCGAAACGAGCCGAATCGAAATGTTTAAACATCCGAAAAGTCGAATCGAACCGAAAAAAAATCGGTGCACAAGCCTACTGGGTACTCCGCTTTTCTGCTGTATTTTAGCCGGGTAATTCGCACATTACCCTAGTGTTGTTGGATAAAGTGTCATGTGCAACGAAACATCAGACTTTATCCGGGTAATCTGCAAAATACCCAAACGCCTCTGGGTACTCCGCTTTTCTTGGGTTTTCAGCAGGTTACAGTTGACTGAATTCTGAGGATTACCCGGATAAAGCTGCAAACTGTTATCCGACCGATAACAAAATTGTGTTTTTGGTTATTTTTAATGAAATTGTAACCACGGTCACAAACAACACTAAATAAACATAAGTTTACTCTGTGCATTTATTGTCTGAAAATTAATTTATGACGATAAAGATATTATATAAAGAGTAACCTAATGGTTATTATGTTTTATAAATGATATATAAGCACATATGACACATAATAATAGTAAAATTCACTGTTACCCAAGCGGGGTTGGATGCTCTGCAGATTACCCAGGTGAAGCTGTGGATAGTCCTCAGATTACCCGGGTGAAGCTTCACACTTGCACATTATCTGGGTAAAGTGCGCATTTTTCAGCTCTTCCAGACTGTTAACCAAGGGCAGTTGGTTAGTCCTAAAATTACCCGGGTAAAGTCCGAAATTTTCATTTTTTTTGCAGCTTTACTCAGCGGTTTTGGGTGATGTCAGGATTACCCGGGTACTCCTAGGATTAACCGCACTCCCGTAACGTTTAGAAGGCGAACTCTAGGACTCAGATTTAATATTTTTTTTATTTTATATATCAAAAGGTTACATAAAATCCACCGTTTCGGCTCATTCTGAGCCTTTATCAAGGTATTCAACCAAATAATGTTGTACATTTTTTCTTGTTATGTTTTATACATGTTACTGGGCTGGATACGTCTGGTTGTTGCAGCCGCCCTGGTAGGGCTCAGGCACGACACCATTTTCCTGTATCTATGTATATTTTGAGGTGTTTCCAGCCAGGTCATCTTTGCAGCTTTCCTGTACCGTGGTTTTGTTTTCAATCCCAAAGTGGAATTTGTCTGGGCAGGGTATAAAGGAAAACCCACCAGTGTGCCTCATGACTGAGACAGCATTAGCGTATACGGTTGCTCAGGGAGCAGCTTTTTGGCTTTCATTAGATAGGACCTGCCTTACCAGTGGTGCCTTGGCGTGGCAGGTGGGCTTAAAATTAAAACGTCAATGGCCATTCAAGCAAACTAAAACCTCTTATTGTGTTTTGTTTCCCATGGTGTTATAGGGGTAATCGCAGATTACATCTTTTTTTCCTGTAAAAAAACATCCAACTCACCCAATATCTGTCTCATCTCTCTCTGAATTAACATTTCATCAATGCATTCCTCCCCTCCTGTTCCCTCTTTCTGTATTGTAGAATTGTCTTGTCTTTACCCATGGTACCTTTGTTCAGTGCTGCGGAATGTGTTAATGTTTAATAAAGAATAATAGTAATAATGAATAAAAATAATATATTTGCATGTTTTAAATTCAATACATTTTGCAATAAACTATATAAAAATACATATTTATTTATTTATTTATAAAGGATTTTACCAGGAAGGATACATTGAGATTTCTCTCGGTTTCAAGTATGTCCTGGGTTCAAGAACATTGAAGTGTTACAGTTACAGAAATACAAAGTAATACAATGCAAGATGTTAAAAAAACACATATACAGATTAACAGAAAATAAATATGTAGGAAATAGTCATTATGTTACATGTTTACAGGTGCATACTGTATTGAGGTATGTTAGTAAGGAACTGTTGAGTGACTTAAGACTGGGGGAAGATTTGATGGTGTCTGGAAGGTTATTCCATAATTGCGGTGCTCTGTAGGAAAATGAGGATCGAGCCGCTGTCTTTTTGTATTGTGGTATAGCAAGTAAGGTGCTGGTCCTGATTCGGAGGTTATAGGATGAGGGAGCTGCTGGGGGAAGCAGTCTATTCAGATAGGATGGCAGCTTCCCAGAGAAGCTCTTAAACACCAGGCTGGAAAGGTGAAGGGTGCGTTTAGACTCCAGCGATGGCCAGTTTAGCTCTTTTAACATGTCACAATGGTGGGTCATGTAGTTACATTGTAATGCAAAGCGGCAGAATGAGTTATACAATGTAGTAAGTTTCTAAAGGTGTGTTGCGGGGCGGCTGCGTACACTACTTCTCCGTATTCAATAGCCGGCATAAGCATTTGTTGTACAATCTGCTTTCTTACCGGGGGCTCAGGCAGGATTTTTTCTGTACAGGGCACCTAGTTTGGGGTAAAGTTTAGATGAGAGTTTTTTGATGTGGGGGCCAAAGGATAGATTAGGGTCCAACCACATACCTAGATATTTGAGAGAAGTGACTGTGGTCAGCGTGCCATTTGATTTTGTCCCAACACATAAGTGGGGATTTTGCAGTTTATGTAGCTTAGGTTTTGTTCCAAAGAGCATCGTTACAGTTTTGTCATTATTTAAAAAAATTTTGTTGTGTTTGATCCACTTTTCTATCTCTGTGAATTGTTCTTGCAGCACGGCCTCCAGCTGGGGGAGATCTGGTTTGCTGGTATAGATTACGGTGTCGTCTGCATACATATGTACAGTTGAGGCTTTGCAGACGTTGGGCAGATCATTTATTTATCATTTACATATAAAATACTATGGGCCCTATTCTCTACAACTTGCTAAAACGAAGACGCTAACAGGGAAAACCTGCGCCTGCCCCAGTTTTAGCGTTAGATTCCATGGTAGGTGCTACCTCGTCACTTTGCCCCAGAACCAAGCACTACCCTCCGTGTACTCGTGGTAGAGCTTCTGTGCTGACGCCAGTATCACCTCCTGGAGTACATAAGTCTCCGTGGAGTTTGCGCAGCTGGGCCGCGGCCCTGTGCAATCCTGCTCTCGTGAGATTGTGCAGGGCCGTGGAGTGATCGCAAAGTGAGACTGGGGACAAAGTCTCACTCTGTTCCAGGAGGCCAGAAGCGGCGGATCGGGCAGCCGTTCTCGCTGCGAGTATCTGATTTATTGGACGACTTTTTAGCTGTTGCTAAATGTTTCTGCAAAAATGGAATCAGTGAGCATCAGCTTTTAGGCAATAGAAAAAAATTAATTGGTTTACTGCATCGGTGCAGTAATTAGCATTAGCACTTTGTGACACTTCACTTATCCTAACGCTAATTACTGATTGCCCTCTACATGTTAAGTGTTAAGTATAGGGTGTGCACAGTACAGTAAGCTCGCGCAAGCTACTGCAAAAACCGATGTGCTGTTTTTTTTCCCTGCTAGCCTTAGGGATGTAATATGGGGGCACGTGTTAAAGTCACTTATCATAGTGTGAACCCTAACATATCTGTACACTAACATTAGCATTCGGTATGTAATCTAGCCCTAGGATTTTGACAGGATAGGAATTTAACAGAATTCGGCAAATTTAGGTTCCAATTCCAACCTAACTGTTAAATTAACAACTGAGGCCTTTATAAATAATGGCCAAACCATTATTCCGACTGAATCGCCAACTTTGCCAGCGGCTCAGCATTAATGTCTCCTTACTGTACGTCTGAGGCTCCTATAATTTGGATAGAAGTCATTAACAACAGATCAGCATGAGAAAAACAAGCTGTGCCCTGACAGCTCACTATTCTTTCCTTGAGCCAGTATTCAATAAAGAATATTTATTCAGAGGCTCTGGTAATAACTGACTAGGTTTTTAACGCCTCGGGCAGAGCAAGTACTGTTTCATCTGTTTCTTCACCCCTGCATCACATATGAGAACACATTTTCATGACTTTCTCTCCCCCTGATTTTGCTACTACCAGAGCCTGTATAACTCCTTAATGACAAACCACATACCTGTGGATTGGGAAACATACCTGTAAGTCCCAACAGTAATTGACAGCCACCAGGAGCTGCAGCACTGTGTGAAATCGCAGTGCTGTGGAATTTGCCAGGCTGCATGGCAGCCACCAAAAGAGTATGTAGCATTCTGCTGGCCTCAAGAACGTTGTGACAGCAAATCACAGCAGATTTGGGTCCAGTTGACAGCATTGGTCAATATTTTCTCATTTCCTCTCTTTGCCTACACCGCTTGTCTCAGAGCCAGCCCAAGCCACTGTGCTGCCTGGATCCAAGGATGAAATGCTGCCCCCCCCAAAAAAACATGCGGCGTGCATGAGCATATCACAGAGCTAGCAAAGCAGTAAAACTCGCAGCAATGTGCCGGTGTGTATGAGCATATCATGGAGCTCAACAGCAATAAACCTCACAGTAATGTGCAGTGTGTATGATCAAATCACGGAGCTCCACAGCAATAAAAGTCACAATAACGTCAGTTTATGAGCATATTGCATAACACTCTGCTCCACGGCAATACATCGCACAATGATGCTACATTTAGCCCTCCCACACCAACATGCTCTCTGCCATATTAACCCGTCACACCACCATGCTCTTTGCCACATTATCCCCTCACATACCCATGCTCTACAACATTAACCCCATCAGCAGATCTGACCTTTCTTTCTACTGACATAGTCCCTGGCTGGAGCTTTCACTGTGCTCACACAGGAAGCAGCACATGAAGAGAGGGGATTATGAAAAAAATAAATCCTCCTATTTCCTGTTCTCTGCTGGCAGCTTCCTGTGCTAAAAGCAGTGATCTCTCTCTTGGTCACTGAGCCTGTGGCTGGGACATGCAGAGGGGTAGCGCAGCGCAGCCCCAGCAGTGTGATTCTCTGTGATTGGCGCACACACAGATCAAGATACAGGCACAGGTGCGGAGGAACACAGCTCTTTGACAGCTGAGGTGGGTGGCCAGATTCTCCCCCTGCTTTCACCTCAGCACAGATTCTCCCCCTGCTTTCACCTCAGCACAGATTCTCCCCCTGCTCCCTCACCCCAGAACAGATTCCCCCCTTTCTCATCCCCAGCACAGATCCCCCCGCTCTCTCACCCCAGCACAGATTCCCCCCTGCTCTCTCACACAGCACAGATTCTCCCCCTGCTCTCTCATCCCCAGCACAGACTCCCCCTGCTCTCTCATCCCCAGCACAGACTCCCCCCTGCTCTCTCATCCCCAGTACAGATCCCCCCGCTCTCTCACCCCAGCACAGATTCCCCCCTGCTCTCTCACACAGCACAGATTCTCCCCCTGCTCTCTCATCCCCGCTCTCTCACCCCAGCACAGATTCCCCCTGCTCTCTCACACAGCACAGATTCTCCCCCTGCTCTCTCATCCCCAGCACAGACTCCCCCCTCTCTCATCCCCAGCACAGACTCCCCCCTGCTCTCTCATCCCCAGTACAGATCCCCCGCTCTCTCACCCCAGCACAGATTCCCCCCTGCTCTCTCACACAGCACAGATTCTCCCCCTGCTCTCTCATCCCCAGCACAGACTCCCCCTGCTCTCTCATCCCCAGCACAGACTCCCCCCTGCTCTCTCATCCCCAGCACAGACTCCCCCTGCTCTCTCATCCCCAGTACAGATCCCCCCGCTCTCTCACCCCAGCACAGATTCCCCCCTGCTCTCTCACACAGCACAGATTCTCCCCCTGCTCTCTCATCCCCAGCACAGACTCCCCCCTGCTCTCTCATCCCCAGCACAGACTCCCCCTGCTCTCTCATCCCCAGTACAGATCCCCCCGCTCTCACCCCAGCACAGATTCCCCCCTGCTCTCTCACACAGCACAGATTCTCCCCCTGCTCTCTCATCCCCGCTCTCTCACCCCAGCACAGATTCCCCCTGCTCTCTCACACAGCACAGATTCTCCCCCTGCTCTCTCATCCCCAGCACAGACTCCCCCCTGCTCTCTCATCCCCAGCACAGACTCCCCCTGCTCTCTCATCCCCAGTACAGATCCCCCGCTCTCTCACCCCAGCACAGATTCCCCCCTGCTCTTCACACAGCACAGATTCCCCCCTGCCTCTCTCATCCCCAGCACAGACTCCCCCCTGCTCTCTCATCCCCAGCACAGACTCCCCCCTGCTCTCTCATCCCCAGCACAGACTCCCCCTGCTCTCTCATCCCCAGTACAGATCCCCCCGCTCTCTCACCCCAGCACAGATTCCCCCCTGCTCTCTCACACAGCACAGATTCTCCCCCTGCTCTCTCATCCCCAGCACAGACTCCCCCCTGCTCTCTCATCCCCAGCACAGACTCCCCCCTGCTCTCTCATCCCCAGTACAGATCCCCCCGCTCTCTCACCCCAGCACAGATTCCCCCCTGCTCTCTCACACAGCACAGATTCTCCCCCTGCTCTCTCATCCCCAGTACAGATCCCCCGCTCTCTCACACAGCACAGATTCCCCCCTGCTCTCTCACCCCAGCACAGATTCCCCGCTCTCTCACACAGCACAGATTCTCCCCGCTCTCTCACACAGCACAGATTCCCCCTGCCTCTCATCCCCAGTACAGATCCCCCGCTCTCTCACACAGCACAGATTCCCACCCTGCTCTCTCACACAGCACAGATTCTCCACCGTTCTCACCCCAGCACAGATTCTCACCCTGTTCCCAGCTCAGCCCCTCCCTGTTGAATTCCGGGATTTTCACATTAACCCCTCAAGCTCCCGATCTCCTGTTGCTGGACTCTGCCCCACACGGAGCCACCTGCAGCAGTCTCCTCTTCTCCCCCACTTCTTATCATATCGGTGCTTCGTCCACTAGAGATGTCTGGCTCTGCCTGTCTTATAGCTTTTATACAGTAAGTAGAGCTGTGGCCTCTGACAGGGCGGCAAAGCGCCACAAAAAAGTGCTGCTTAGAGTCATGGCTCCAACGAGATCCATGGACGGCCTTGACTTGTCTGCAGAGAGAGAGAAATCAGTGACCCCAAAGATCCCCCACAATGCACCCTGATACCCCTAAGTGTCCTCTCATACATGATGTCCCTAAATAAGCAATACAGTATTTGTAGCATCTGATATGTGTCTAGAGCAGTGATCAGCTGAGTTTTTACCAAAAGGCATGTGTTTCAAACCTGTCCTGACACACCAGGTTTGCAGATATCTGAAGCACAGCACAGGTGATATAATTTGCTTCTCAGTGATTGCAGCATTCAGTCTGCATTTCCCCAAGGTGATCTGCACAATCTGGCCTCGTTGAGGGTCCCCGGACAGGTTTGGGAAACACTGCGCTAAGGGTTTTTTATGTTGAATCCTTCTATTTTTTAAGTTAATAGTTTTTTTAAAATGTATTTACTTTAACATAAGTTTTTTTTCTTGTATTCTTTGTGCAAGTTAATTGGGGAAATTGGAAAGTAGGAATAGGATTTAATTCGTAATACTCAATAAATCACTTCAACCAAGTACTAAAAACCTTTGTCATTAAAGGGTTAATGAAGCGTAGGCCCTATACATAGATATTCTGCATGTCTCTATTATTCAATTTCCTATGTTACCCTCAGAATATACTATATTACGCGCCTCATACTCATGTGATACATTGAATCCGGGATTGAAACACTTGGCAGGTATTTTTTTTAAAATGTCAGCCAGGAAAGTAATATATAAATGTTTTATGTATATCTTATATAAACATTGAAGGGGCGTCTGTGCTGGATACGATTCAGAAAAGGTTTATGATCTGATGATGTAACTGTCTTTTAACAATAAAAAGCTGCAGCACTGAGATGATGCTCATACAGACCTATCACTACTTGCTTCAGACGCTTGCAGACTTTGCAAACTATCAAGAGAAGACAATGAAACTCATATTGGCTTTGTTGTTGTGCGGCCTCGGCTTCTGTCATGCTCAGACCCTGGACCCTGCTGGTAAGTAACTTGCTTAAACCGATCTATGGAACAGTAAATTGTGATTTAGCGAGTTTATTTAAATTATAGTAGACAATCTTTTGGTTATTTCATTTAATATATGCCTTTTTTCTTCTTTTTTTCAGCTGCAGCCGCAGCTATAAATACTTGTGTGACTACTGCAGCGAAGGTAAACAATTGCTCCTACATAAACTTCAGAAACAAAGACCTGTTCTCTTTTTTCTTGTTATCAAAGCTCATCATTATGAGTGGCTCAGGTTTTGTAACATTCTGACTGGACATGACGTATATATATAATGATATATATGAATCTTTTGAGTCTGCTGAAAATAATGATATATAACTTGTCTTGTAAAAATTAAGTAATGAAGAATATATTGTGAATAGAGTTTAATACAATATTTTTGGTGTCCATTGTTTTTAATTATCTTTTGATATATAAGTCAAAGTGGACCCGCACTCCACATACAAGATTATTCTGCTCCGGTGCAAAAATTCTGCCTGCATCCAAACATCCTCCAAGTTTCAGATGCACACGGAGACTGTCAGTGTTATTCAAAGAGATCCGAATTGCTGGAGAAAGGTAACCGAATGCTGAAATTCAGCGTTCAGTTACCTTTCCTGGCCATTCGGCTATTCAGAGAGCAGGCAATTTGCCAAATCTTGGCGAATTGCCTGCACATACGGTGCCTGTTCGGTGCCTGTTTGAGGGCAGTGAAATCCCCATAGCTTCGTCTATTCAGAGAACAAAAACCAGCAGTGAAAGGTTCCCGAAATGCCCTGCCATTCGGTGGTGTCATCCGATAAGGTTTATTCAGGAGAATCCCATAGGCTTCAGTGTTAAAAATATTCCCGTTTTAATTCAATATCTAATAAACCGTTCATTATAAAATTCTGCAGTAAAAAGATTTTTTTAGGACCTGTTAAGCATTTTTCGAGATCCGTTTTTTTATTTTTCAAACGATTGCTCTTTTTTCTGTAACAGCCCCTTTATTATCATTCATTGGACCTCGTATGTAAATTTCAGACATTTTCGCTCAGTAGTTTATTTGAAACCGCGTTTCACTTTTCAAACATTCAAGCGTACTGGTTTTTTTTTCCACTCCAATCGTCTGCGGTGTCTGTTTTTTCTGGCGGCTGCAATACGTGTGATCGGCTCCTGCTTGGTTTTTTCCGGCGTCTTCGCGAGTTAATCCAGATGTTTTAGGCGTGCGTTCGCCGGGTTTTGCAGTGCGTGTTCGGCAGGTTTGCGGCGGCTTTTCGCTGCACCTCGACAGCCCTGTGGTGCTTGCTGAATACACCGCAGGGTCGTCGAAATGGGATTGCCAAATCGCCCCGAATTGAAGAGAACAAAAGTCACCGAACGTGCGGTGACTTTTCGATTCTCGTTTGAATAACCCTGTATGTAAAATTTCCAAAAAATTTATTTAATGTTGCATAATACGCATAGATCGCCGTTTCAGTTCTCAAAAGGAACGTTCCTCAGCATCCTGAGGAAAGTTCCTTTGAGGATTGAAACATCGAAACACATGTTCTAATACTCCTAAAACAGGTGATAGAATAAGAGATGAAGGAGTTTGTCTTGAGTGTTGGGATCCTTCCTTATACCTTTTTTAACCCGTTTGCGTTTGGATTGTAATATGAGGTAAATACTGCAGCTAACGATAGTGCTCACGCAGGTGGGCGCTACCGTTAGCGGTAACAGTATAATAGGGCCCCTGTTGCTTCTTTCCATCAACAGTTCGTTCCTTATGTCCCACCTCCACCTAGTGGTCAAAGCTTAAAGTGAGGTATTTCGGAATTTTCATAGACAAAAAACTTCTGCTTCTGTCATTCGTCTGCAGCAAGTCTTGACCTCAGAGGAATGAACAGAGAGAAACAAAAATAGTGCACACTGTATTCCCAAGTGGGTTGGTAGAGAATAAAACAATTCCAACTCACGTGGACAGGAGCCAATGATTATATCGGGCTCACTCTCTTGCGGCTTTCTGGCCCATATTTTTTAGATGCAAATATCTTTATTGGAATATCGCTGTAATTAATATATCGGTGAAAGGGATATTAAAAAAACACCTTTAGATGTAAGCAGCGCCCAACCAGGGAAAACATTCATTTGAATACCATAAAAAGGCACTAGCAAAGCATTGCCATCAACCCCTGGAGAGCAGCAGCTTACATCAGGAACCCACCACAGGGCCGGCGCCACTATAGGGTTTTTTCCATTTGTTCCACATATGTGTGCGTGTGCTGGTTAGAGCAAAAAGGGGTAACTTAAAGGTTTATTTTGTTCCCCATAATCATATGAACCAGCGGGGGCCCACTATGACGCCCCAAACCGGGCCCCTACTGACCCACGGGCCCTCAGAGCCGGTGAGCAACGGGGGGAATATATATCCATGTTTGAGGTGCTGGCGGGAAAAAATATATTCACTCAATATTCTCGAACCCAGAACATACTTGAAAACGAGAGAAATCTCAATGTATCCTTCCTGGTAAAATCCTTCATAAATAAATAAAAATAAAATAAAATGAACCTAAGTCCCTGCCAGTGTTTGTTATTAAATGGAAAAAAAGAAGAAAAAAAATTAAAGTTGGATTGAAAGGGGGGCACTAAGGGCTAATTGTCATTCACACTCAGGGAGTCTTAGCCCAGAATGCAGCATATACAAATGGACGAGACCATTGCTGGTATAACATGAGTTTTATTTTATAACCAGATATAAACACGGATGAGGCAGGAACATGCCCGGGCACAGGGCTGGACACAGGCACTGGACAGGGCAGGATACACTTGGCACAAGCAGATATACAGAAGACTGGGAGACACACAGTGCACTCAGAGAGGTGGCACATGACTTGGATCTGGGTAGAGATAGAGGGCTGGTGTTGCAGGGGTCTTGGAGGCAGCAGGGAGTCTCAGAGGCAGTGAGGAGTAGCAGGGGGTCTTGGAGGCAGAGTAGGAGTATCAGGGGTTCTGGTGGCAGCAGAGGAGTATCAGGGGGTCTTGGTGGCAGCAGAGGAGTATCTGTGTTTCGGAGGTAGCTGGGGTCTTGGGGGCAGGGAGGAGTAGCTGTGGTCAGTGTCGTAGCGTGGGGGGCGGGGGCGCCCCGGCGCAGTATTTAGGGGCATCATAGTGGGCCCCCACGGTTTCCCTGTGATGCTCATCAGTGCACACAGGCAGCCAGCGGCGCACTCTAAACACCGCAATGGCGCCTGCGCCGCCCGCTCACGTGACGTGTCACATGAGGGGCGCGCCAGTGCAACATGCCTGCTCCAGTTTTAGACTGGGATGCAGGCACGCTGCAGGCACCACCGCGGCATTTACAGAGTGCGCCGCTGGCTGCCTGTTAAGTGCACTGATGACCATCACGGGGAAACCAGCGGGGGCCCACTATGACGCCCCTACTGACCCGCGGGCCCTCAGAGCCGGTGAGCAACAGGGGGGGAGGGGGCAATATATATCCATGTTTGAGGTGCTGGTGGCAAATATATTCATGTTTGAGCTACTGGGGCAAATACATTCATGTTTGAGCTACTGGGGGCAATATATATATATATTCATGTTTGAGCTGCTGGGGGCATTCTATATCCATGTTTGAGCTACTGGGGGCAAATATATTCATGTTTGAGCTACTGGGGCAAATATATTCATGTTTGAGCTGCTGGAGGCAATATATATCCATGTTTGTACAGAAAAATGGGGTTATACCTAGAATTGGGCGCTGCTTACGTGGGATCTGTTTTTGTTGTTTGAATCCCGTGTGTGCTGACAGTGGGATGCAACCTCTTCTAAATGTATAGCAGAGGAGGTATAGTTACATAGATTGCTATAAGTGTAGCACTTGGTCAAACAAATGTCAATCTGTGTGTTGTAGATATGAAAATAAACCAGAAGACATTTAACATATAAAGCACTTCTTTTGAAAGTGAAAGTACAGGTTATGCGTACATAGGTAAGGTCTGTATACGTATTGTAGAGTCTCTTTTGCAGTGGTTATACTTGCAATGTATTGTCTACTATGTATATTTCAAGGATGAATATGTTTCTTATCCTATATTGCCACCTTGTGGCCAAATGTTCAGTCAGGGAAATGTCTATTTCTTATCCTATACTGCCACCTTGTGGCCAAAAGTTCAGTCAGAAAATAGATATTTCTTTGTGTAGTTTCTTCTAACTCATTCTGCAGCAGGATGGACCTCAATATCAAAGGGACAGATAAGAAAAAACATACATAGTGCTTTACTGTGATAATGACCTGGAATAGGTATACAGTAAATTGCCAACTCACATGGGGTGGAGCCGGTAATGTTACCACGCTCACTCTTAGATGCGTCCCTGGCCAATATTGGTGGCCAAGAGACCTTCTTTCCTTCACCTCCTCGCTCCTTTCTTTGCACAAGCGTTTTTCTGCTGGGCTGGAGTCCTCACAATGTCAGCGCTGGAGTCTGCCCTGTAGATGGTCTGCGCTGCGCTTAAAAAGGAACAGGATGCGGTGGTGTGTGGAAAAATCAGGGTATTTAATAGTAAGTGGTTTGTACTTTCACTTTCAAAAGAAGTGCTTTATATATGTTAAATGTCTTATGGTTTATTTTCATATGTAGACACACAGATTGACATTTGTTTGACCACGTGCTACACTTATAGCAATCTATGTAAATATACCCCTCTGCTATACATTTAGAAGAGGTTGCATCCCACTGTCAACACACACGGGATTCAAACAACAAAAACAGATCCCACGTAAGCAGAGGCCAATTCTAGGTATAACCCCATTTTTCTGTACATACGACCAGGCAGTAGCAAAGCACTGCCATTCTATCTCAGAAGGGCAGTAGCTCACGGACACAATACACACAAGGACGGGCGCCGTTTGAAGGTTTTCCACCATTTATCCTCTATCCATGTTTGAGCTACTAAGGGGGCAAATATATTCATGTTTGAGCTACTGGGGGCAAATATATTCATGTTTGAGTTACTGGGGGCAAATTATATTCATGTTTGAGCTACTGGGGGCAAATATATTCATGTTTGAGCTACTGGGGGCAAATATATTCATGTTTGAGCTACTGGGGGCAAATATATTCATGTTTGAGCTACTGGGGGCAAATATATTCATGTTTGAGCTACTGGGGGCAAATATATTCATGTTTGAGCTACTGGGGGCAAATATATTCATGTTTGAGATGCTGGGGGCAATATATATATCCATGTTTGAGCTACTGGGGCAAATATATTCATGTTTGAGCTACTGGGGGCAAATATATTCATGTTTGAGCTACTGGGGCAATATATATTCATGTGTGAGCTGCACATTACTGTGGTTTTATTGCTGTGGAGCTCTGTGATATGCTCATACACTCTGCACATTACATTGTATCACAGTTAAGGGGTTCAATGCCCTAACGTGTCCACAGGTTGGGGTGGGGCGCACAATTCTTGGCTGGCCCGGGCACTGACAACCCACGCTATGCCACTGGCTGTGGTCTCGGAGGTAGCTGGGGTCTTGGGGACAGGGGATGAGTAGCTGGCTGTGGAAACAGACTGGATACACAGGAATTAGCAGGGCGCAGCAGGCTTCAGGTTGCAGGACTGTGTACAACTTGACGCACAATGCAGGAGCCCTGAAGCACAGACATGGCTTCCTTTTCTGGGCAAGCATTCCGGCTGCTGAGTAGCCACACCTGAGGATGGAACAAGCAGGGTAAATGTGGAGAGGATTGAGCACCTTCAGGATTGCATTGCAGCTTGAGCACAAATACAGCAGCAGAAAACCCGGAGCAGAATCCAGCCAAGGTCAGGAATGGAGTTGTTAGAGTAAGGCCCCTGCTGGATCAGTGCAAACCTGATGGGTAGTGTAGCGATGTGTTAAAGTTTACTGTGGCAGTACCCATTTTTGGCCACAAGATGGAGACTATCACGATTTAAGACCCTGGACACTTGAACTACATATCCATGCATGCTTTGCGAAGAAACAGGAAGTGGGTGGGTTTGTGGAGAGCCTGTACATCCTGCACCTCGTGGAGAGCAGGGAGAGCGCGCCAGGGAGCTGAGGAGAGCGGATGCACAGAGACACACACAGAAGGAGAGATCCAGAGCTAGGCCGGAGCGCAGACAGAGTGGATTGGGCCTCACAATCGGGCCACCCAGCCTTGCGGGAGAGAGACATCACCAGCTGTATTGCGAGTGCAGTGCTGAAGAGAGAAGACCCCTCGAGTAAGGAGTACCGCGGTCGATGGAAGCGGGGAGCAGGCAGTAAGCTGGCTGAGTTGCGGCTGACAGACGGAAGGCCAGACAACAGATCCGGTGGTCGGCGTCCCCAGTCAATATCGAGCGGAGAGACGTCCTGGGTCAGCGGAACCTCAAGCTTGCGCTGGATGGGTGAGAGGCCCCCAAGGCCGTGTGTAAATTTAAGCGTACACTGCTGTTTCCTTCTAAAACCCACAGGGCCCCAACTGACTAGTCGAAGACATCGTTAAAGTAAGCTCACTGGCCAGTAGAAAAGTACCCGGGTACCCTACATATATAAATATATATCACTTCAAGTTCTGGGACTTAACCTGTGCAGGACTCTGTTTTCCTTGTTCAAAATCCATACAAGGGGGCAAAGAAAAAGCTACATTCTGAACGATTTTTCCTTTTTTTGTTCCCGCTGCGCGTCTATCGTAATACGAGAACTGTGTATTTTATTGTGTCCCGCTACGCGGTTTTTCCTCGAATTTCGTATCTTTTAATTTTCTGCTCGGTCGGGGTTTTTTCCGAAAATACGAAGCCCTCGTGTTTTCGTTTCTTTTACCGCTACGCGTTTATCGTGTTACGAAAGTACTGTAAATCTTCCTGCATATACCGTGTCTTAAGAGCTGAAAACCTTTTAGTAAACCTGTTTGATATAAAACTGTTCAGCGTGTTGGAGTATATTTATTCCCTAGTGCGGGGAGAATGACCCGTGGTTCATTTTCAGCGGCTCCTCCGGGAGTGAGCGCTACACGTGGGGGCTCGTCCGGGATTCAGTCTCTGGAAAAACCGCATCTAAAGGGTTAAATATGGATCCAGACACTGCTGCCGAATGGTGTGGGGAGTATAGTAGTCAGTTAGCATGTTGCATAGTCATGGATATTCCCGCAGACACTTGGGCCGAAGATCAGATTCGCCAGGCCGTGGCCACGCTAGCACCAGATCATCGGGGGTTAATTCTGGACATTAAGAAAAACCCAGATACCTCTCACACGCATGTTCTTCTCGAATGGAGAAAAGGTATTCCAGCATGTTTTCGGGGCGCGAGCGTGAAGCTGACCGCTGAGGTGGAAGTCCAACTGATTCAGCCAAGTGCGCCACGTGGCGAAGCCGAAAGTGTTCCCGCGCCCAGTCCGTTGGCCATGATCGGGCCTGAATTTATCGTGGCTATTGGAGATTTGCTGGCTAAATGTCAGAAAACAAGCCCTCCTCACACTAATTTCGGTTATCGACTGTTAAGGAACTTTACAGGAAATGTACCAACTCCGGCGGGAGAAGAAACCTTTGAGGAATGGGTGGAACAGGCGATGCAGGCACTGGATGAGTGGGACGTCCCTGAGGCCCAGAAAAAGCAAAGGATCACCGAGAGTTTAAAGGGACCTGCGTCAGAAGCGGTGAGAAACCTAAAATTGAGTAGAAAAGATTGTACTGCTTTAGATTATCTGAACGTTCTTGAAGAAGTGTTTGGGCGAACAGAAAAGGCAGCGGAACTGGTATATCAGTACGAACACACCTATCAGAAGAGAGGTGAGAGAATGATTGATTACATGAGGCGCTTGGACATGGGCGTCCGCAGAAATTTTTACAGGGGGGGGCAAAATTTTAATGGCATCCATATTCTGCCGTTTTGACAATGTCATGAGGGGGACAGTCATAAAATAAAGCGTATTAATACAAAGGCTGCGAAACATGATGCAAGTCTAATTGAAGAATAAAAGGTGTAAGTGTCTGATCAGAGTGTTGCATTTTCTAGTCTGTTAATGCTATTCAATGCACCGCACTAATCACACACCCAGGATCAAGGCACTAACGGAAGTGTTTTTTAAGGCCATCTCTGTATACACAAACCATGACCCCCCCCCCCACACACAGATACTGACACACACCAGGCTCCCCACTCCAAATATAATATATATACATACACACACACCATCCCCCCTTCCCACACACACATACTGTGTGTGTGTGTATATATATATATCTATACATACACATATATTTATACACTCACCTTCCCTGCACACACACACACACCCCTCCCCTCCTCTCCTCAAGCCTCTCTTAGATTGTAAGCTCTGGGGCAGGGTCCCCTCTTCTCTTAGATTGTAAGCTCTGGAGCAGGGTCCCCTTTCCTCTTAGGACCCTGCCCCAAGCTTACAATCTAAGAGGAGAGGGGACCCTGCCCCAGAGCTTACAATCTATGAGGAGAGGGAACCCTGCCCCAGAGCTTACAATCTAAGAGGAGAGGGGACTCTGCTCCAGAGCTTGCAATCTAAGAGAGGACCCTGCTCAAGAGCTTACAATCTAAGAGGAGAGGGGACCCTGCTCCAGAGCTTACAATCTAAGAGGAGAGGGGACCCTGCCCCAGAGCTTACAATCTAAGAAGAGAGGGGACCCTGCCCCAGAGCTTACAATCTAAGAGGAGGGGGGACTCTGCCTCCAGAGCTTGCAATCTAAGAGAGGGGACCCTGCTCAAGAGCTTACAATCTAAGAGGAGAGGGGACCCTGCTCCAGAGCTTACAATCTAAGAGGAGAGGGGACCCTGCCCCAGAGGCTTACAATCTAAGAGGAGAGGGGACCCTGCTCCAGAGTTTACAATCTAAGAGGAGAGGGGACCCTGCCCCAGAGCTTACAATCTAAGAAGAGAGGGGACCCTGCCCCAGAGCTTACAATCTAAGAGGAGAGGGGACCCTGCCCCAGAGTTTACAATCTAAGAAGAGAGGGGACCCTGCTCCAGAGCTCACAATCTAAGAGGAGAGGGGACCCTGCCCCAGAGCTCACAATCTAAGAGGAGAGGGGACCCTGCCCCAGAGCTTACAATCTAAGAGGAGGAGGGGACCCTGCTCCAGAGCTTACAATCTAAGAGGAGAGAGGACCCTGCCCCAGAGCTTACAATCTAAGAGGAGAGGGGACCCGGCCCCAGAGCTTACAATCTAAGAGGAGAGGGACCCTGCCCCAGAGCTTACAATCAAGAAGAAGAGGGGACCCTGCTCCAGAGCTCACAATCTAAGAGGAGAGGGGACCCTGCCCCAGAGCTTACAATCTAAGAGGAGAGGGGACCCTGCTCCAGAGCTTACAATCTAAGAGGAGAGGGGACCCTGCCCCAGAGCTTACAATCTAAGAGGAGAGGGGACCCTGCTCCAGAGCTTACAATCTAAGAGGAGAGGGGACCCTGCCCCAGAGCTTACAATCTAAGAGGAGAGGGGACCCTGCTCCAGAGTTTACAATCTAAGAGGAGAGAGGACCCTGCCCCAGAGCTTACAATCTAAGAGGAGAGGGGACCCTGCTCCAGAATTTACAATCTAAGAGAACTATTGTAAGCTCTGGAGCAGTGTCCTTTCTCTTAGATTGTAAACTCTGGAGCAGGGTCCCCTCTGCTCCAGAGTTTACAATCTAAGAGGAGTGTCCTAAGAAGGGATCCTGCTCCAGGGCCTACAATCTAAGAGGAGAAAGGACCCTGCTCCAGAGTTTACAATCTTTCTCTACTCTTAGATTGTAAACTCTCATAAAAAAGACACTGGCATCAAGCTTAATAAAAAATATTTGACAATCATTACCTTTTTTCCTGTGGCCCATAGTAGCAGCTGCATCTCAGCCCTGTCTCTCCCAGCATGCAAAGTGAGGGAGAGCACGTGGTGGATTGGAGGTGGAGTGGGGATATGACGCTGGTGCAGCTTAGTGGAGAGCCCAGGAACTGCAGCGTGAAGTGAATAAATTATAATTTAAGCCTGTTGATCCAGGGGGGGGCGAGTGCCCCCCCTTGCCCTATGCTGTGGACGCCCATGCGCTTGGATAAGATTCTGCACCAAATACTCCTCAAGAAAGGGGCCCAACCGGCTGACGTAGATAAGATACGAATAAAACAGATCCTGAGAGGCTCTCAACCGTTAGATCCGGTGATGATGCAGCTGAGAAGCAGAGCAGTCAATCAAGAGTGAAGTACTTGGAACTGATCCGAGTTGTACGAGAGGAGGAGGCTCTGCTGGAGAGAAATCCTTCAGGCGGGGAGAAAGGGCTTATGCACAACCTGCGAGATATAACGACGGTCTACAGCCTGAAAACGACTCGATAGACACCTATGGATCTGACCTGGACGAACAGGAACAGTTAGTCGGGTTTAAATCCACCGGAAGGGCTGCTAAAGAATCGAACCCTTCTGAACGAAGCGAGTTGTTCAAGACTGTAAAGGAGGTACAGGAAGCTCAAACTGAACTGCAGAAAGCGCACGCTGAACTGTGCAGGTGTTGATGAAGGTGACCGAGATGCAGGGGGAAATGCAAAAGTTCCTAACAGGTATGCAGACGACAGAAGTTGCTGTGGCGTCTGGTCCAAACCCTTTAACAAAATCTCAACAAGAAACTACGTCTCCGCTCTCTAAGAAGAGATGTTTCGGTTGTGGAGAAATGGGCCATTTCCGCGCACAGTGCCAGGGCCGAAAGCCTGAGAAGGATAGAGTCGAGAGATTGTTGAAAGCTTTAGAAGGACTGTTGTCTACCCCACCGGCGGGAAACGCCAGAGGGCACCAGTGAAGGAGCAACCTGGGTGCCGAAGGTTGAACCCCGCTCCAGAAACCAAGTCAGGGCTAGGAGGGCAAGAGGGCCCAAAGTTAAGCCAACTGCTGAGCCTGCCAGAATGGAAAGAGTCACTCCCTTAGTGTCCGGGTCTACGTCATGGGGAGGCAATGCACACCCAAAACCTGCACGGTCCAAGAAAAAGGCCAGGGTCCAGCAAACTGGGTCTAAACGTCCGGATACCGCTACAAAGTTTCCTGATCAGCTGATAGGTCCTTCTCCTATTGTGCCAATTCAAGTGGAGGGAGTCTATACTAAAGCCCTGTTGGATTCAGGGGCCCAAGTGACTTTGATCTACCGAGATTTCTATGAGAGACACTTGAAACATATTCCCTTGCAAGAACTGAGGATTTGGAAATCTGGGGTATCGGCACTGAGAAACTCCCTTATGACGGGTATCTGCAAGTGAGGTTGGAGATCGGATCTGAAGTCATCGGACAGTCCGGAGGTTGTGACGCTTTGGCCATTGTGTGCCCCCGACCCTCGGGTGCAAACAGAAGCTCTCTGATAGTGGGGACGAATACGGACCTAGTGCGGCGTCTCCTGACCCCCATCGTAGTGGAAGAAGGGTCAACTCAAGGAGTGCACCCCATGTTACGACCGGTCTATCAGAGGATGGTCGAAGAACGGAAAGCACCTGCTGAGGTGGGAAGACTGTGGAGACTGGGTGGGACAGAGAAGGTTCTGCAAGCAGGAGAAGTAGCGAGCTTCCAGGTTTCAGTCAAGTTGAACGGATCGCAACCAGGCCCCTATGTGGTGCTGGGAACCGATGTCAGTCATGGGAGTGAAACCGGAGTCGAAGTAATTCCTGAAATAATCTCCACAAAAGCCTTGAAGAGAACACGAGGAAGAGTCTCGGTCAGTGTGTGCAATGTGACAGATTCTCCAGTGGTTCTTAAAGCACGAATGCCTATTGGGCAAGTAGAGTCTGTTACACCCCTCTCTACCGATTCAGGAGGGGGAGAAGATAAAGAGATTCCAGATGAAAGATCTACCCCAAGGACGCTCCCATTTCACCTGAGTGGAAGAAACGTCTTCAGTCTCAAGTTCTAAAATGGAAAGAATTATTCTCGAAAGATGAGTTCGATGTGTGCCTGGCTAAGAGTACGGAACACCGCATTCGGTTGCAAGAAGACAAGCCGTTTCGTGAAAGGTCAAGGCGAGTTCCGCTGGGAGACTTGGATGATCTGCGGAGAACAGCTAAATGAGTTGCAGAGAACCAATGTGATTCAAGAGTCCAGGAGCCCATATGCATCTCCAATAGTGCTGGTCAGGAAGAAGAACGGTTCTGTCCGCTTGTGCATAGACTATCGCACCTTGAACCGAAGAACCATCCCCGACCAATACGCCACTCCTAGGATTGAAGATGCCTTACAGTGTCTATCTGGAGCAAAGTGGTTCAGTGTACTAGATCTTCGAAGCGGATATCATCAGATACCGATGCACCCTGAAGACAAAGAGAAAACTGCGTTCATCTGCCCACTGGGGTTCTTTGAGTTCAATAGAATGCCTCAAGGTCTGACGGGAGCTCCAGCCACGTTTCAACGGTTGATGGAGAAGACAGTCGGGGATATGAATCTAATCGAAGTGTTAGTGTACCTGGATGACATAATTGTGTTCGGGAAGACTCTGGAGGAGCATGAGCAACGTTTGGAGAAGGTCTTGAAGAGGCTCCATGAAGAGGGGTTGAAGTTGTCTCTGGAGAAATTGCCAGTTCTGTTTACCGTCAGTTACATATCTGGGACACGTAGTCTCGGCAGAAGGTGTTTCGACAGATCCTCGAAAGTTGGAGGCCGTAGCTTCTTGGCCTAGGACCTCGAAACGTCACTGAACTTAGATCTTTCTTGGGATTCTGCTCATATTATCGAAGATTGTGGGAGGATTTGCAAAGATAGCTCAGCCGTTGAACAAACTCCTACAGAAGGAAACCACCGAAGAAGGCTGTAAGGTCTCTGACCGAAACCCCTCCGCTCCAGGACCAAGGAAGGCTAAAGAGTCCATACAAGGTGAATGGACTAGTCAATGTGAAGGTGCGTTTATGAAGCTGAAAGAGAAATCTCCGAGCTCCTGTTCTGGCCTACGCGGACCCTCACAAGCCATATGAACTACATGTGGATGCCAGCCGAGAAGGTCTGGGAGGAGTCCTATATCAGGAGTATGATGGATTGCTGAGGCCTGTAGCGTATGTGAGCCGGAGCCTTTCGCCTTCTGAGAAGAACTATCCTACTCACAAACTGGAGTTCCTGGCCTTGAAGTGGGCAGTGGTGGACAAGTTGAAAGACTATCTGTATGGAGCTGAGTTCGTGATCAAGACGATAATAATCCTCTCACCTATATCCTTACTACTGCGAAACTGGACGCAACGGGACATCGGTGGTTGGCCGCTCTGTCAGGGTTTCGGTTCAGCCTGAAGTATCGCCCTGGGGTGAACAATCGAGATGCTGATGCTTTATCAAGAAGACCCTACACTACAGAATGGACTCAGTTAACTCCAGACGGGGTGCAAGCTTTGTGTCAAGGAACAGAGCGCCGGGTCAAGGGAGGAGTTGAAGCGGAGGCCATAGGAGTCATGGCCGCGGCTGTCCCTGAGTTCTACTGTAATCCTACACAATTGAGAGATGAAAATCTACCTACCTTTTCCAAGCAGGATCTGAAAGCGGATCAAGCTAGAGACCCTTTGATTGCATTGACCATAAAGGCCCTGACTGCAAACCAGCGAGAGATTCTGCTAACCAATTCCCCGGATGGAGCCAGATTGGTCTACAAAGAGTGGGAGCGGTTGAAGATGTTGGATGGTGTGGTCTACCGAAGGGGCCCCTCGACCAATTCCGAAGAGATTCAACAGTTATTTCTCCCCACCAAACACAGGGAGAGTGTGTTGCGATCACTACATGATGAGCATGGACATTTGGGTGCTGAGAGAACTTTTAAATTGGTGCGAGATAGGTTTTATTGGCCTTGCATGAGGGCTGAAGTCGAGAGTTACTGCCATTCCTGTCTGAGGTGCATTCAGAGGAAAACTCTACCAACCCGAGCCGCTCCAATGAGCCATCTACAGAGTCAGGGACCCATGGATTTGGTGTGCATTGACTTCCTGTGCTTAGAGCCGGATGCTAGTGGGCAAGGGAACATTCTGATAGTGACTGATCATTTCACCCGTTATGCCCAAGCTTTTTCTACAAAAGATCAACGCGCTCCGACAGTGGCGAAGGTGCTGATGGAAAAGTTCTTTGTTCATTACGGCCTGCCAAGAAGAATACACTCTGATCAGGGAAGAGACTTTGAAAGTAGATTGGTCGGGCAATTGCTGGAGTTGTTGGGAATTCAAAAGACTCGAACTACGCCATACCACCCTCAAGGTGATGCTCAGCCTGAAAGGTTTAATCGCACGCTGCTAAACATGCTGGGGACCTTGTCTAATGTGGAGAAGCAGAGTTGGAGTCGTCACATAGCTACTCTGGTGCATGCAATATAACAGTACGGAGAGTGATGCCACTGGATATTCACCGTACCGTCTTATGTTCGGGAGAGAAGCTCGACTGCCGGTTGATTTGGCATTTGGGTTATCTCTAGACCAGACGTCGGTAGCTTCTCATAGAAACTATGTGGATAGACTTCGGAAGAATCTGGCTTCTGCGTTTGAACAGGCTCGTTTGACTTCAGGTAACAGGGAGCAAAGGAACAAGAAGAACTATGATCTGAAGGTTCGAGTACAGGATTTACAACCCGGTGATAGGGTTCTGTTGAAGAATTTGGTGCTGCTGCGAGACACAAGCTGGCGGATAGATGGAGTTCCCAGGTTTACATTGTCTGCAAGCAACTGCCGGGTCTGCCGGTGTATCAAATCCGCCCAGATGGAAAGGCTGGGCCTCTTAAGAACTGGCACCGAAATCATTTGTTACCTTTGAGAGAGGCTGTGAGGATACCAGTTGGGGACGAACTCCCTCCGCCGAATCTGCTTGTTCCACGTTTACCTCCTGTTACTCGGTCTCAACAGACTCGGGTAGTTGACCCTCCGCCGAATCCGCCTGTTCCATGTTTACCTCCTGTTACTCGGTCTCAACAGACTCGGGTTGTTGAAGAGAGCGAAAGAGACAGCGAGGAAGAAAGTTTTTGTCTGGACTGGATACGTTCACCGGAGCCTGAAGAGATTACCTCAGTTCCTGAACGATGGGAGAGTAATTTGAGGCCTGAGGCTCCTGAATTCTTGTTGGAAGTCCCTGAGACTGTTGATATCCCTGAGCCGCTTGAATTTCAGTGGAAGCCCCTGAGGCTGTGTGGATCCCGATAGCTCCGGAAGCTTATTCAGGTGATTACGGTTCTATGCCTTCACTGGAGGGATCATACTCTGAAGAAACGTCTGCTCCAGTGATAGAAAGAGAAATTGAGCCAACGCCCATAGTACTTCCACCTGAAGAGGAACGGAGGGAGCCTGAACAAAAACGCTCTATTCGGCCGCCCCAGCGACTTACCTATGATTCACCTGGACATAGCACTGAAGAGGCCATCACCACTGTGCAGAGATTGCCCGAAGTGTCTGCTATGTTAGCTGAGGTAGCCCAGACCATGACTCAGCTTGAGAAAGTGTTTCTAACCCACTGCATGTATGCTGCTGAACCTGTATATGCTGTATAAACTGTGTGCAAATTGTAAAAGGATAATGTAACTGTTGTACCTCCTTGGAGAGACCCAAGAGTTCTAGGAGGGGGAGAGTGTAGCGATGTGTTAAAGTTTACTGTGGCAGTACCCATTTTTGGCCACAAGATGGAGACTATCACGATTTAAGACCCTGGACACTTGAACTACATATCCATGCATGCTTTGCGAAGAAACAGGAAGTGGGTGGGTTTGTGGAGAGCCTGTACATCCTGCACCTCGTGGAGAGCAGGGAGAGCGCGCCAGGGAGCTGAGGAGAGCGGATGCACAGAGACACACACAGAAGGAGAGATCCAGAGCTAGGCCGGAGCGCAGACAGAGTGGATTGGGCCTCACAATCGGGCCACCCAGCCTTGCGGGAGAGAGACATCACCAGCTGTATTGCGAGTGCAGTGCTGAAGAGAGAAGACCCCTCGAGTAAGGAGTACCGCGGTCGATGGAAGCGGGGAGCAGGCGGTAAGCTGGCTGAGTTGCGGCTGACAGACGGAAGGCCAGACAACAGAATCCGGTGGTCGGCGTCCCCAGTCAATATCGAGCGGAGAGACGTCCTGGGTCAGCGGAACCTCAAGCTTGCGCTGGATGGGTGAGAGGCCCCCAAGGCCGTGTGTAAATTTAAGCGTACACTGCTGTTTCCTTCTAAAACCCACAGGGCCCCAACTGACTAGTCGAAGACATCGTTAAAGTAAGCTCACTGGCCAGTAGAAAAGTACCCGGGTACCCTACATATATAAATATATATTCACTTCAGTTCTGGGACTTAACCTGTGCAGGACTCTGTTTTCCTTGTTCAAAATCCATACAAGGGGGCAAAGAAAAAGCTACATTCTGAACGATTTTTCCTTTTTTTGTTCCCGCTGCGCGTCTATCGTAATACGAGAACTGTGTATTTTATTGTGTCCCGCTACGCGGTTTTTCCTCGAATTTCGTATCTTTTAATTTTCTGCTCGTCGGGGTTTTTTCCGAAAATACGAAGCCCTCGTGTTTTCGTTTCTTTTACCGCTACGCGTTTATCGTGTTACGAAAGTACTGTAAATCTTCCTGCATATACCGTGTCTTAAGAGCTGAAAACCTTTTAGTAAACCTTTTGATATAAAACAGTTCAGCGTGTTGGAGTATATTTATTCCCTAGTGCGGGGAGACTGACCCGTGGTTCATTTTCAGCGGCTCCTCCGGGAGTGAGCGCTACAGTAGCATGACCCTAATATGGGAGAGGAAAGTTGTTTAACTCCTTCAATGCTGAGCTATTTCCTCTATGTGTGCTGAGTTAATTCTTCTCAATACATTAAACTCAGTTAAATGCGATTTAGTCATGTTTTACTACAGAAACTCCCAAAAATTATTTTTTTCACAGCAAATTCAGCCATTTCACAATATATTATTACTATAGATATCATATGTCATGCTATGTCAGAATTCTACATCAAAAATGTAAAAGAAAAGTGCAAGGTTTCATTGTGATATCAATAATTCTCAGTGCACACAAACCTTTGCAGTTATATATTCTATTAGTTTCTTTATAATAATAAATTTAATGAGCAATTTTAACTAGTATGGAAACAAAAACAGCATTATACAGTGTGAGCTGGTGTTTTTTGCCATTCAGTTTGCTTGGTACCAGTATATTCTGTCTTTACATTTCTAGATAAGGACCTGTGAGACTGGCAGGGTTATTCAGAGAGCGGTGAAAAGCAGGAGAATGACTGGAGAATGGAAAATTCTAGTCGGGTAATTCAAAGAGATCCGAATTGCTTGAGAAAGGTAACCGAATGCTGAAAATCAGTGTTCGGTTACCTTTCCTGGCCATTCGGCTATCCAGAGAGCAGGCAATTTGCCAATCCTGACGAATTGCCTGTTCGAGGGCAGTGAAATCCCCATAAAAAAAAGCACTGCTTCAGCTATTCAGAGAGCACAATCCAGCAGTGAAAGGTTCCCCTAATGCCCAAACAGTCGGTGGTTTGATTCGACAGGTTTATTCAAGAGCATCCCATAGGCTTCAAATGTAAAAATATTTCCATTTAATTCAATATCTAATAAACCGTTCATTATAAAATTCTGCAGTAAAGAGTCGCTTTATTTATAGATTTTTTTAGGATATTTTAAGCATTTTTCTGGATTTTTTTAAAACAAAATTTGACTTTACTTATTTTTTCTGTAACAGCCCTTTTTTTTATCATTCCCTGGATCTCATATGTAAATTTCAGACATTTTCGCTCAGTAGTTTCTTTGCAAACAATGTTCACTTTCTTCAAGATTCATTCGACTGGAACTTTTTCCTAATTTATTCACTGCCTCGTCTGAGGTGTCGGCTTTTTCGGAGGCTGAGCTGCTTGTGATCGGCTCCTGCTCGGGTTTTTCTGGCGCTCGTCGATGGGTTAATCTAGATGTTTTTGTGGGTTTTCGGCGTGCATTCGCCAGGTTGCGTTGACTTTTCGTTCAGGTTTGTGGCAGCCTTTCCCTGCGCTTCGACGGCCCTGTGGTGCTTGCTGAATACACTGCAGGGTCGCCGAAATGGGATTTATTTATTTATAAAGGATTTTACCAGGAAAGATACATTGAGATTGCTCTCGTTTTCAAGTATGTCCTGGGTTCAAGAACATTTAAGTGTTACAGTTACAGAAATACAAAGTAATACAATGTAAGATATAACAACACAAATATACAGATTAACAGAAAATAAATATGTAGGAAATATAGTCACTAGGTTACATGTTTACAGGTGCATTCTGTATTGAGGTATGTTAGTAAGGAGCTCTTGAGTGACTTAAGACTGGTGGAAGATTTGATGGTGTCTGGGAGGTTATTCCCATAATTGTGGTGCTCTGTAGGAAAATGAGGATCGAGCCACTGTCTTTTTGTATTGTGGTATTGCAAGTAAGGTGCTGGTCCTGGATCGGAGGTTATAGGATGAGGGAGCTGCTGGGGGAAGCAGTCTATTCAGATAGGGTGGCAGCTTCCCAGAAAAGCTCTTAAACACCAGGCTGGAAAGGCGAAGGGTGCGTCTAGATTCCAGCGATGGCCAGTTTAGCTCTTTTAACATGTCACAATGGTGGGTCATGTAGTTACATTGTAATGCAAAGCGGCAGAATGAGTTATACAATGTAGTAAGTTTCTGAAGATGTGTTTGCGGGGCGGCTGCGTACACTACATCTCCGTAATCAAAAGTCGGCATAAGCATTTGTTGTACAATCTGCTTTCTTACCGCGGGGCTCAGGCAGGATTTGTTTCTGTACAGGGCGCCTAGTTTGGGGTAAAGTTTAGATGAGTTTTTCGATGTGAGGGCCAAAGGATAGGTTAGGGTCCAACCACATACCTAGATATTTGAGAGAAGTGACTGTGGTCAGCGGCCATTTGATTTTGTCCCAACACATAAGTGGGGATTTTGCAATTTGTGTAGTTTAGGTTTTGTTCCAAAGAGCATCGTTACAGTTTTGTCATTATTTAAAAAAGTTTGTTGTGCTTGATCCACTTTTCTACCTCTGTGAATTGTTCTTGCAGCACGGCTTCCAGCTGCCGGAGATTTGGTTTGCTGGTATAGATTACAGTGTCATCTGCATACATATGTACAGTTGAGGCTTTGCAGACGTTGGGCAGATCATTTATGAATATTGTGAATAGCAGGGGGCCGAATACTGAGCCTTGGGGTACTCCGCACGTGACTGGGAGCGGGAGGGAGGAGCTGCCAGAAATTGACACATATTGTGATCGGTCGGATACATATGATTGAAACCAGGTTAACGTGCGATCACCAATGCCAGAGTTTTTAAGTTTTTCTAACAAGATGCCATGGTCTACTGTGTCAAAGGCCTTGGCAAAATCAAGGAAGATGGCTCCAGTTAGGTTTCCTTGTTCCATCCCAGCTTGGATATCATTGCAGACTTTTAAAAGGGCGGTTGTAGTTGAGTGATTTGGACGAAAGCCGGATTGATCTGGGGTTAAGTAGTTCCAATATTGATAATAATCACGTAATTGTGTGTAGACGCATTTTTCCAAAATTTTTGACATTACAGGGAGCAACGATATCGGACGGTAGTTGGATACCAAAGTACTGTCACCACTTTTATGGATAGGTACCACTCTTGCAGTCTTCCAGAGTTTGGGTATATATCCAGTCGCCAGTGATTCATTGATTAGGGTTGCGACAGGATTTGCAATTGCCGGTGCACTGATTTTCAGCAGCATTGCTGGTATTTGTTCAGGTCCAGACTGGTATTTCATTTTTTGCTTACGGAGAAGTTCAGTAACGACACTGACAGGCACTGGTCTAAAACTGAATTCCTGTCTGATACAGGGACTTTGCACAGTTGGAGGGGCCTGACCTGCATGAGTCCTTTCTGATTGCATGTCATTTCCTAGCTTGGCAATCAAAGTGGTGGCGCATCCAACAAAATAACCATTAAAGGCATTTGCTACATCTAGGGGGTGTTGCAGGGTTTGGTTGTTTACTTTGACAGCAGCCGGCTGGGAGTGGACTGGGGGTGCTTGTACGTTACTTACGGTTCTCCAAAAGTTTCTAGGGTTTGATATGTTATTGTTTAGATTTTCATTGAAGTAATGGGCTTTAGCCATTTTTGTTTGTTTTGTGCATTCATTCCGGCATTTTCGGTATTCGCAGTGATCGTTCATGGAACCAGTACTCTTGAAATTTGACCACAGTGAATCTCTAAGATGGTACATTAGTGTAAGATCAGCTGTAACCCAGGGGAGATGGGTCCCTTTTACTCGCACTTTACGCAGCGGGGCATGGGAATTCCAGACTTGCAGGAGCTCAGACTGAAAGTATTCAATTGCACAGTCTAGGTCTGGGATTAGGTTTAGTCTGTACCAGGGGAGCTGTTTGAGATCACTTAGGAAGGATTCAAGAATAAATTTCTTGAAAGACCTGGTGGTTATTACCTTTGGGGGAGATTTCATGGCCTTTATTTTGCACACGCAGTACACTAGACAATGGTCACTAAAGCTATTAGCGAGAACACCTGCCTCCTGTATTCGATCAGGAGATGAGGAGAGAATCCAGTCCAGCAAGGTATGGTTAGGGCTTTTCATATTAATGCGAGTGGGGGAGGAGATTAATTGAGTTAGCTGCAAAGTTTTAAACAGTGAGCAGTGTTTATTGTTTTTAGGATTTAGCCAATCTGTATTAAAATCGCCGAGGACCAGTATTTCACTTTTTTTGGTTTTGGGCAAGTAGGTTATTAAGGATTTGAGATATGTCAGAGAGGGAGTGCACTGGAGAGCTCGGTGGGCGATAGAATGCAGCAACAATGATGGATTTACTGAATGGAATCTCAATTAAACCAGAGAGGAAATCAAAGGTGACAGGAGAGCTAGAAGTCTGTAAGGGGGTGAACTTTATGGACTCCTCAACATAAATAACAATTCCCCTCCTCTCTTTGCTCTGTCTTTTCTATAACATGAATACCCCTGTATTGATATGGCAGAGTCTGGTACTTTTGGGGTTAACCATGACTCTGTGAGCACAATGATTTTGGGTTTGTAATAGCAACACCATGCCTGAAGCTCATCCAATTTAGGGAGTAAACTGCGGATGTTACAGTGCACAAATGAGAGGCCTTTCTTAGTGGGAAGACTAAAGGTTGTGTCACCTTGCTAAATGGCACTGAATTGAAGAGAACGAAAAGTCACCGAACGTGCGGTGACTTTTTGATTCTCTTTGAATAACCCTGTAGGTCAAAATAGCCGATTTGATACATGGGAGAATTTTTCTGGTTTGGCTATTTTGACCTAGAATTTTCCATTCTCCAGTCATTCTCCTGCTTTTCACCACTCTCTGAATAACCCTGTAACTCTGGTTATTTTTATGCACAAACTAAACTCGGATATGATTTTGATTTTTAAAATAATCTCCAGGATTGATGTTTAGGAAGGAGTTATACGTTGCATTCTGTACACAAAATGAATTTTAGTAGCGGTCAAGAATCCAAGTGTTATTACAGTATGTGTTTATAGTTTATTATAGTATATCACTTACATATGGTTTATTTCAGTGTGTGTTTTAGAAATACAGTACAGATAAAATGCAATGCTTATAAAAATATATATATTATTATTCTCACAACAAATGCCGTTTCCAAATATACCTTGATGGATTTATTTCCAGAGAAGTTTTCAGGTATTTACCTATCTTCTCTCTGATGGTGGACAGCAGGGGGAGGGAAAATTGATTCTGAAATGCTTTTATTCTAACAGTAGCATCAAAAAGTGTCAAACAGGATATACACCAAAATCATTTATCAGCTTTATGTTTGACGTATTAACCCTTTCGCTGCTGAGGCTTTTCACACCTCTGTGCTGAGGTAATTTTTACCGCTTTCGCTCATCATGTTTAACCGCGTTTTGTAGCCATATTTTGATATACGACCCAGACATATTATATATCGTTCTTTCCGGCAGACTTGGCAGATTCATAATATGTCATTATTATATGTATACGTCATGACCTGTCTGTATATTATAACAAAAAATGCAATAAAATATGAATTTTCAATAATTTATTATGTGTAAAGTGTTTTTTTTCACATTTTAACATGCGATCGTTTGCGGTTATATTTTGTATGGGGTGCGCTTGTTAAAAAAATTAGAGATGGGGTCTCGTTACATTTTTTTTGGGGAAAATTTTGCTTTTTTTAACAACGCACCGCATACAAAAATCGTTAGTGCAGCATTATTGTTCACATTATAATTGAAATGGGAACAATATTGCTGCATTAACAAAACAAAAACGTATTTTTTTTTTATTTTTTTTTTTAAAAAAAAAAAACATTTTTCATGCTCATGTTTGGTATTGTTGAAAAGGCCATGCTCTGGCCGATCCAACGATATCAAACATTAACCCCTAGCTGCCACGGATCGGGAGATAGGGGGTTCATTGGAACCCCCTATCTCCACCATTGTGGCAGCTAGGGGTTAACTTCAGGACTGGCGTCATCGTGCTATGCACGATGACGCCAGTCCTCAGGGGGAGTTCCTGGAGGCTTGGCCGACATCCAAGATGTCGGCCAGCTCCAGGAGAGGATCACGATCCGGCGCTTTTCAGCGTCGATTCGTGATCCGGCTCCCCAGGGGTTAAATCACAGCCACCGTTTGGAAGGGCAGGATGTGCCCTTCCAAACGGTGCCTGGATTAACCCTCTGCCCCCCGGCGATCGGGAGGGAGTGAGGTCCGAAGGACCTCCCCCCCCTCCCTTTCAGGTGCTTCCTTTGCACATGCGGGGGGGGCGCCTGAATTAGATGTCATCGCGCCGCCGCGATGACATCTAATTGCTCCGCGGGGTCCCGGATTGCTGGGCTGACATCCAAGATGTCAGCACGCACCGGGGGGGGGCGCAGCAATCCGCCGGAATCCGGCGGATTGCTGCCTCCTGTGCATGGACGCGTTCAGCGCGTCCATAGCACAGGAGAACCACTTGGCTGGACGCGCTGAGCGCGTCCATAGCAGCCAAGTGGTTAACAATCATTTATTTACTGGCTGGGTGAAGTCGAGGTAACATCACTGCTCTATGACTGAGGAGACACATGCTCGAATTCCAGCAAGAGCACCTCTCCAGTAAGTGTCTTTGGGCAAGACACCTAACGGTACATACTCGCCACCCAGGACACACTTGAAAACAAGAGAAATCTCAATGTATCCTTCCTGGTAAAATACTTTCTGGGGAAAAAAAAATATGTAAACGGTAACAGTTGTTCTTTATTCTAGGCTCTTGCATTGTAAATGATATGTAAAGTCTGACACTCTTTTTCATGATAATTATTTTTTCAATCATTTGTCTTTTATATAGAATTTATACAATGCAAATGCAATATCTCACTTTAACATGACTCTATATCCCTTAATGAGCAAATGTTAGCCAATACAGAATGTGTAACCTAACATTTTATTTCATGTACAAAACAAATTTACCTTTCTTTTTTTCTTTTCTAGTCAGGCGTGGGCAATATTAAAGCAGCTCAGCAGGTCGCATGTGATGTAAGATTGAATCAATTGATCTTCAGTAGATACTAGTCTGCCTCTTTCCCTGTTTACATATAAGATTTATTACTTGGAATCAGTCATGTACCATCCATCGGGACAACCGGGAGGTTCCCGGAGGGCCGATGGCTCAGTAGGCCGCCGCCGGTTTCTTCATCAGCAGCTTTGGATTCGGACTCGGAGTCCGAATCTGGAGCTGGTCTGACAACAATCCGCAGCCCCAGAGCTGCAGCGTTTCTCTCTCCATCCGATACGCATAGCATGCGTCTGGGAATAGCACACTGCAGGCACCGCCCCTCCAGCGAGACACACGTACGTCACATGCCTGGAGACACGTGTAGGAGGCCGACAGAGTCCTGACAAGAGGAGCAGGAGGCAGCTGAGCCAGGCTGTGCTATATCCCCAGGGCAGACCCAAATCATTAATTCACCCCCAGAGCAGTCTCAAATCATTAATTCAACCCCCCATGGCAGACCCAAACTATCAATCCCCTCCAGAGCAGGCCCAGATCATTAATTCACCCCCTCCCAAGCAGGCCCAGATCATTAATTCACCCCCCAGCAGGCCCAGATCATTAATTCACCCCCCCCCCCACCTGAGCAGGCCCAGATCATTAATTCACCACCCCCCCCCCGAGCAGGCCCAGATCAATTCATTAATTCCCCCCCCCCCCCCGAGCAGGCCCAGATCATTAATTCCCCCCCCCCAAGCAGGCCCAGATCATTAATTCAACCCCCCCCCGAGCAGGCCCAGATCATTAATTCACCCCCCCCCCCGCAGCAGGCCCAGATCATTAATTCACCCCCCTGAGCAGGCCCAGAACATTAATTCACCCCCAGGGTAGGCCCAAATTATTAATTCACCCCCCTGAGCATGCCCAAATCATTAATTCACCCCCAAAGCAGGCCCAAATTATTAATTCACCCCCCCCCAGAGCAGGCCCAAATTATTAATTCACCCCCCCCAGGGCAGGCCCAAATTATTAATTCCCCCCCCCCAGGCAGGCACAAATCATTAATTCACCCCCCAGGGCAGGCCCAAATCATGACTTCACCCCCCCAGAGCAGGTCCATATAATTAAATAGCCCCCAGAACAGGCCCATATAATTAATTAACCTCCCAGAGCAGGCCCAGATGATTAACCCCCCAGAGTAGGCCCATATACTTAATTAACCCCCCAGAGTAGGCCCATATACTTAATTAACCCCCCAGAGTAGGCCATATACTTTATTAACCCCCCAGAGCAGGCCCATATACTTTTTAACCCCCCAGAGCAGGCCCATATAATTAATTAACCTCCCAGAGCAGGCCCAGATAATTAACCCCCCCCCCAGAGCAGGCCAAATATAATTAATTACCCCCCCCCCCAGAGCAGGTCCATATAATTAATTAACCCCCAGAGCAGGCCCAGATAATTGACCTCCCAGAGCTGGCCCATATAATTAATTAACCTCCCAGCAGGTCCATATAATTAATTATCCCCCAGAGCTTGTCCATATATTTAATTAACCCCCAAAGCTGCCCATATAATATTTAACCCCCCAGAGCAGGCCCATATAATTAATTAACCCCAGAACAGGCCCGTATAATTATTTAACCCCCCAGAGTAGGTCCATATTATTAACCCCCAGATCGGGTCCATATAATTAACCCCCAAGAGCAGGTCCATATAAATAATTACCCCCCCAGAGCTAGCCCATATAATTAATTAACCCTCAGAACAGGTCCATATAATTGATTAACCCCCAGAGCTGTCCCATATAATTAATTATCCCCCCAGAGCAGGCCCATATAATTAATTAACCCCCCCCCCCCAAGGCAGACCCAAATAATTTATTATTCCCCCTCCCAGGGCAGGCAGGCCCATATCATTTAATTTCCCACCACCAGGACAACACCTTATAATTCACTATCCCCCCCCCCAGAGCATGCCCATATTATTATCACCCCCCCCCCCCCCAGGGCAGATGGGGAGAATTAATGATATGGGCCTGCCCTGGGGGGATAATTAATTATATGGGCGTGTTTGCAAAATTTAAAGTGGACCGGTCTGGTTCAAGTCCAGGGCTGATTTTTTTTTTTGTCCCAGTCCAGCCCTGCTTGGAATGATAATTGTTGAAAATTAGTTTTCTATCATTTACGGATTAAGTTTAAAAATAATTTTCATTGGAGCAGTGATTTCCAATCAATGTGTCATGGCACTGCGTGGTGTCACGTGAATTTTCTGTGCAATGGCAGAATGAGGCGTGTAACGGGATTATGGCACAATGTAGTTGTAATGGAGCATTGGCAGAATGGATAGATATATTATTGAATAGAACTTTAAAAAGAACCTTAACATTTTATTACTCATATTTAAATCCTAAACAGTATCATTGCCCAACTTTTAGCTCCTTACCAGGTGAGATGGAAAGGATGAAAATCACTGGATACAGACTACTCGATCTCTCTGCCACTTGCTGCCACTTCGCAGGCGTAATGCTGCCTGATACATCAATAATGAGCATCAGAGCGAGGGAGTGGACAGGCTGTCTGCATGTGGTGCAAGTGCAGAGTGTGCTGCTCTATCACCACCTGAGATAGTGGTTTACTTGATCACCCAACCACTGGACTACCAGGGATTCAACACAATGTTGTCACATAAGCCGAGAGGCTTCAAGGAGCCCGTGACCAGCAATCTTTATAATCCTCTCCGGACCTCAAGGGATTTAGACCAGGGTCAGACGAGCGCATTTTGTACGGACTGTGCATCTGTGCAGTACGGACGCATGTTCTGACGGAAGACTCAGTAGTTGCACACGGTCCGCTTTTGCAACTGAAGTTATTTTTGACGGATGTAGATGGGAAATGAAAAAACATTTTGTCCGTCAAAATGCTGGACACATAAATGCAGTCTGTCTGACTACGTTCCATCACACACAAAGCGTTGCGGATGTGGCGCACTCCGCAGTCTGTTCTAGCGGTATTCCGTTCTTGCCTAACCTGCGTCCGTTTGTCACATCTGTCATGCGTCCGCACTTCCGTGCGGACGTACTTCGTGTGTGGGGCTCCATTGG
>RXON01001393.1:0-16905 GCA_009667805.1 Leptobrachium leishanense | reverse complement strand
TGTGGCTTCATATGCTGCATTAATTATACTGCAGAGAGGCACTTCCCAGCAGTGTGTGTATTCATATGCTGCATTAATTATACTGCAGAGAGGTGCTGCCCAGCAGTGTGCGGATTCATATGCTTCATTGAAACCTGGGTGTTAAAAAGCCTTGTTCTTTAACCCCTTAGGGACCTTGGACGTACCATGTACGTCATGGCAGCGGGTCTCTTTTAGACCCGCTGACGTACATGGTACGTCCTGCGGTGTTTTGAGCGCTGGGAGTCCAGGCATCCATGCAATGGCGGTTACAAGTGCCGGGGCACCTTGTGATCGCTCCCCGGGAGCGATCAACATTCGGTTTTACGGAGAGGTGCCCGGCACTTGTAGAGAGCGCTGGAAGCGATCGGATCACTTCCAGCAGCTCCAAGGCCATTGCACGCTGCCTGGGAGTCCAGGCATCCGTGCAATGGCGTTTAGAAGTGCCAGGGCACCTTGTGATCGCTCCCCGGGAGCGATCAACATCCGGTTTTACCAGAGAGGTGCCCGGCACTTCTAGAGAGCGCTGGAAGCGATCGGTATCGCTTCCAGCTGCTCTGTGTATATTGCAGGGATGCCTCGACATCGAGGCATCCCTGCAATATGCTTATCTGCCGCCGGTCCGCTCAGTGATCGCTCCCCCGAGCGATCACTTCCGGTAGCGGCAGGAAGTACTGAGTGCCACGAGTCGTGGCACTCAGTACAAAAAAGATCACATGAGTGATCAGGTGCTCTGCTGGGTGCCTCGAGGGATCAAGGCACCCAGAGAGTAAAAAAAAAGTGTAAAAAAAGAAAAAAAAAGTTAAATAAAAATAAATAAAAAGGTATAAAATAAAATAAAATAAACTGACAGCCAAGATGGCGCTGCCCTTCTAAGGGCAGGGTCATCTTGGGGCTGAGTGGGATGTTCCTAGCCTGCCTCATCAGAGAGGCAGGCTAGCAACATCCAATCAGAAGTTAGAAAAAGTCAAAATAAAATTTCTAATTTGTCAGGTCAGGTCAATATTTTGTAAATATTGGCTCTGACCTCTGTGATTCTCCCTCCCTCTCCTCACTTGTGTTTTGGTGAGCGAGAGAGAGAGATCAGATTTGACAGGTTAGAGATTTTAGGTAGATTGAGTGAGATTAGAAAAATTGAGGCAGATTTAGAGAGAATTTAGGGAGATTTAGAAGAATTGAGGCAGGTTTAGAGTGATTTAGAGAGATTTAGGTGTTTATTTGTATTTTCTTGTGAAACCCAACGGTTCTTCTAAGAACAATAATCCGTTTATATAATAATAATTATAAAATTTTATAATCTATTATATATAATGTCTGAGAGGGTGTACAGCGCCGAGGAGGCATATGCCATCCTGGCGTCAGAATCTGAGGCATCTGCGTCAGACTCAGACCCTGATTTCGACCCCGCCAACTGCTCAGAGACGTCGCTAGATACATCATCTACTCTGGCTGATGTATCTAGTGATGTTTCTGATGCAGATCCTGGGTCACCACCTGCCAGCAGGAGACGCACAGCTCCAGCTGAGGAGTGGGTAGTGCCTCATCGTCAGAGGCCAGATATCCCTCCTTTCACGGCAAATCCTGGCATCAATATTGATGTTGCAGGAATTTACCGCACAACAGTTTTTGCAGGTGTTTATGGGGGATGATTTGTTGGGCCACATCGTGGCCCAATCAAATCTGTATGCCCATCAGCATTGTGCTGCGAAGCCAGACTCCTACTTGGCAAAGCAGCAATGGACCCCTCTAGATGTGCCAGAATTTCTGAAATTCTGGGCACTTACTATGCTGATGGGCATCATAAAGAAGCCCTCAATTCGCTTCTACTGGAGCAGTAGCCCCATCTGCTCTACCCCCATTTACCCCCAATCAATGTCACGTAGAAGGTATGAAAACATTTTGCGTTTCATGCACTTCAGTGACAACAGCCTGTGCCCTCCTAGAGAGCATCCCCAGTTTGACAGGCTGTATAAAATCCGCCCCCTGATTACCCACTTCGCCGCCAGGTTTGCAGAGGCTTAGGCTAGGGTCAGACGAACGCATTTTTCACGTCGTCCGTGAAAAAGTGCGGTCGAACGAACGTACGTATTTTTTCCCGGAATACGCGACAGCGGTCATACGATGCGCCTTTTCGTCCGTGATTTTGTACGGATCATCAATAAAACACTTTTTGCGTCTGGACGTTATGTTGGCCGGACATTAGCAGCGTCTGACGTCTCCTAATCACACACACACGCCGCTATGCGGCCGCAGCGCACTCTGTACGTCAGTAGTAGCGGTTTGACGTTCTCGAAAAAATGCGTTCGTTGGCCACTTGCGTTGCGCGGACGAACTTTCGTGCGGCCGTTCGTCGTATGTTCCGGCATTGGACGTCATTTGCTGCTAGTACGGCCGTGATTTTGTGCGGCTAAACGCACGTTAAAACTGCGCTAGTCTGACCCTAGCCTTATACACCTGGAAGGAATATCTGCGTGGATGAATCCCTAATGAAATACAAGGGAAGGCTGGGATTCAAGCAGTATATTCCTTCCAAACGCTCCAGGTATGGAGTGAAGGTATATAAGCTCTGTGACAGCGAGAGTGGGTATACTCAGCCCTTCCGGGTGTACGAGGGAAAGGATAGTAGCCTTGACCCTCCAGGTTGCCCAGAACACATGGGAACCAGTGGCAAGATTGTGTGGGACCTACTTTTTCCCCTGATGAACAAAGGGTACCACTTGTATCTTGATAATTTTTATACGAGTGTCCCTTTGTTCAAGCTGCTGTATTGTTTTGATACAGCAGCATGCGGTACTGTTCGGAAGAACCGCGTAGGTTTCCCAGCACAGCTTGTCCGCACCCGGCTAAAAGGGGGGAGACCTCAGCTCTGCGCCAAGAGGAGCTGTTGGCGGTCAAGTACAGAGACAAGAAGGATGTATACCTTCTATCCACCATCCACACTGAGAGGTCTGTGGAGGTCTCTGTACGTGGCAGAGCTGAGCGCATCAGGAAGCCAGTGTGCATCAAAGACTATAACCGGCATATGGGTGGGGTTGATCTGGCAGATCAGCTGCTCCAGCCCTACCAGATTATGCGGAAGTCAAGGGCCTGGTACAAAAAGGTTGCAATTTACCTGATGCAAATTGCAACCACAATGCCTTTTTGCTCTGCAAAAAGGCAAACCCCGGAGTGACGCTGTCCTTTTTACAGTTTCAGCTCCAGGTCATTTCGGGGTTTTTACCAGGATGCACATGCTCCCCGGGCGGTGATGGGGGACAGAGTTGGGGCTGCACATTTTATTTATAAAATCCCCCCTACTGAGGGCAAACAGAAACCCCAAAAAAGATGCAGGGTGTGTTTCAGAGGGGGCAGAGGAGAGACACAATCTTTTACTGCCCAGAATGCCCTGGACAACCGCGTCTGTGTCTTGGGGACTGTTTCAAGCTATATCACACTGTGCGTGATCTGTGATTTTTTTTTTCCTTTCTATTTTTTCTCACACTCCAGTTAGTTAGTTCAGTTTAGTTTTTTTTTTCTTTTACTGCACCAGACTTTTACATTTTATTCCTACATTTTTATGTTTCTCAATTGGTGCTGTATTTTGCCAAAATCTTGGCACACCTATGCATGGGGGGCATGGGTGTACTCAGGAGACCTTGCAGAAAAACCTGGAGAGTTTTCATGCAGTAACAAACAACAGTGTCCTGCTAAATCACAGTCCAAATCTAATGTGGGCGTAAAAATCTGAAAATTGAAAAATTACCGCCACAACACCTTCTCAAATGTTTTGGGCTAAAACCGTTGCATCCATGGCATCAAGCACTCCATATGCAATACCTTAGGGTGTCAACATAACAAATATAAACAATTTTCTGGCAATAATTCAAACTGGGGTATGCGGTAGACCCAAAACAAAGCTAGGCCTAGCTGAAGAAATAATCTCAATTTCAACTCCAATGACAAAGTCATAAAAATTGTATTTGAACCTTCCGAAAATCCTGGCAAACCTATGCATGGGGGGCATGGGTGTAGTCAGGAGACCTTGCAGAAAACAACCTGGAGAGTTTTCATGCAGTAACAAACAACAGTGTCTCCTAAATCACAGTCCAAAACTGATGTGGGTGTGAAAATGAAAAATGACCACCAAACAGTATCCAATTTGTTTGGAGCAAACGGTTTGCATCCATGGCATAAAAACACTCCATTTACAATACTTTGGGGTGTTAGCTTACCAAATATATGCACGTTCATAAAAACTGGGGTATGTGAAAAGGCCCCTAAAAAGAAGATAAGCAAAGAAGATACTGTATGTCAAATTAGAAAATTGACAAGCACATGTCAAAGATTGGCGTAGCACCCCAAAAACAACAGAACAAATCTATATATGGGTGGTATCACTTTACTCAGAAGATGTTGCTGAACATATTTTGGGGTGTTTTTTGGCAGTAACCCATAACTGGATCTGGATTTTGACAATTCACGCCTAAAGTACAATGTGTGTGAAAAAATAACACAAAAAGTGACTACCTGAAAGTTTGACATAGAGCTAGTGCATGGAAAGTGTTAAAATACAACTCTTTGAAGCACCCTAGGGTGTGCCTTTCTAAAAATATATGGTTTGATGGGGGTAAATTACTTTGCCGCTTCAAAAATGTCCCAAATAGGACATGGGTGCATGATGACGAAATGTGAAAATTCCAAGTTGGAAAACTGAAATGCGGCACCTCCAAATAAGGCCTATTAGCCCCCATGACCCGACATACCTATACATGGGTGGTATCAATTTACTCAGAAGATGTTGCTGAACATATTTTGGGGTGGTTTTTGGCAGTAACCCATAACTGGATTTGACATTCACGCCTAAAGTACAATGTGTGTGAAAAAATAACACAAAAAGTGACTACCTGAAAGTTTGACATAGAGCTAGTGCATGGAAAGTGTTAAAATACAACATTTTGAAGCACCTAGGGTGTGCCCTTTCTAAAAATATATGGTTTGATGGGGGTAAATTACTTTGGCCGGCTTCAAAAATGTCCCAAATAGGACATGGGTGCATGATGACGAAATGTGAAAATTCAAGTTGGAAAACTGAAATGCGCACCCCCAAATAAGGCCTATTAGCCCCAAAATGACCCGACATACCTATACTTGGGTGGTATCAATTACTCAGAAGATGTTGCTGAACATATTTTGGGGTGTTTTTTGGCAGTAACCCATAACTGGATTTGACAATTCACGCCTAAAGTACAATGTGTGGAAAAAATAACACAAAAAGTGACTACCTGAAAGTTTGACATAGAGCTAGTGCATGGAAAGTGTTAAAATACAACTCTTTGAAGCACCCTAGGGTGTGCCCTTTCTAAAAATATATGGTTTGATGGGGGTAAATTACTTTGGCCGCTTCAAAAATGTCCCAAATAGGACATGGGTGCATGATGACGAAATGTGAAAATTCCAAGTTGGAAAACTGAAATGCGCACCCCTCAAATAAGGCCTATTAGCCCCAAAATGACTCGACATACCTATACATGGGTGGTATCAATTTACTCAGAAGATGTTGCTGAACATATTTTGGGGTGTTTTTTGGCAGTAACCCATAACTGGATTTGACAATTCACGCCTAAAGTACAATGTGTGTGAAAAAATAACACAAAAAGTGACTACCTGAAAGTTTGACATAGAGCTAGTGCATGGAAAGTGTTAAAATACAACTCTTTGAAGCACCCTAGGGTGTACCCTTTCTAAAAATATATGGTTTGATGGGGGTAAATTACTTTGGCCGGCTTCAAAAATGTCCCAAATAGGACATGGGTGCATGATGACGAAATGTGAAAATTCCAAGTTGGAAAACTGAAATGCGCACCCCCCAAATAAGGCCTATTGCCCCAAATGAACCCGACATACCTATACATGGGTGGTATCAATTTACTGAGAAGATGTTGCTGAACATATTTTGGGGTGTTTTTTGGCAGTAAACCTTAAAGTTCACAGTACATGTATTCTTAAATTGCGTTCAAAAAAAAAAATCACCAAAGCTTTTTTTTTTCTCAAACTTTGGCATAGATTTGTGGTAAAATGGTTTGCATGGAAAGAGTCAAAATACCCCAAGTTTAATACCTTGATTTGTGTACTTTAAAAAAATATGTATATGTGGAGGGTTATTCAGCAATTAGTGACAGATATCAGTGTTACAATGTCACTATCACTAGTTTTGAAAATAAACTCTTTGGAAATGGCAAAGTGCTACTTGCACTTATTGTTGCATAAAATAAGGAAAAAAGCGAGGAATATGTAAACATTGGCTATTGCTAAACTCAGAACTAAATATAGAAACTACTAAGGAATTAAAATTTTTTGACGGTTGTTGATACATAAGAAATTTTGGGTGTCAAAGTTCGAAAAAGTGGTGTTTTTTCAATTTTTTTGTCATATTTCACAATGTTTTTTATAGTAAATTATATGAAATGATGAAAAAAATGGTATCTTTATAAAGTCCATTTATGACGAGAAAAACAGTGTAAAAATATGTGTAGGTTGCATAAACGAGTAAGAGGAAAATTTGTCCTAAACACTAACAGCGCAGAAACGTAAAACAGCAGCGGTCACTAAAGGACGGATTTGTGTAAACCGCCCGGTCACTAAGGGGTTAAAAAAAGTTCGGAAACCTAAAATGCCTAAAAAAAATCCTAAAAAAATAAATAAGTAAAGAAACTTTCATTCTATTCATAGTAATCTACTTTCCATTCTTAAATAAGCAATAAAATAAAATAACTCATAAAAAGACAAAAAACTAACTGATCCAAATTGCCGAATCGATCGCGAATCACCGATTCAATCTGGATCGTCGAATTTTGGATCGATCCGAATTTTTCAGATGGCCGATATTTCATTTTCGGAAATTATCCGAAATACAAAAATGGTGATTTTTCGTCTTAATTTTATTCGTAACGAAACGAATTGCACATCTCTAAGCGTCGTCATACCCATAAAAATGATCTCTAGTGGTTTTTTTGAACCTAATGGCTGATGTTTGACAGTAAAGCGTCAGATGATGATAGGATCGTAGAGCGATCGGACATGAATCTTCATTCGGTGATACGCAGCTAATGTTTTAATCACACATTCTCCAAATGTTTAGCAGCGCGATAATATATTCAATGTGCAGTTGTCATCCTAAGCTCACGTTCGTTAATAGGGCAGGATAATTAAACGCAGCACCGTTCTACACACCTTTCACTCATTTTATTCATTAAATCATTAAATCCCTATTAAGGTCTCTCTGTCACCAGAACTTCAGCAGCCCAGGATTTGTATTCTCTGCGCGCGTTCCTCTGTCTCCTTTATGTTTTCGGTTCTTATGAGCCTGGAAGCTTCAATTATTTGCACACAGCATTGTTCTTTCAGCGTTCCTCCAGGCTCTGTTACACTTCGTTGCCAGAGTGACATTTGACAACAGATCTAGTGACCAGGACATAGTGATCAGGGCTGGACTAAGGCTTTCTTGACCTGGAGAATGTGACCTTCCTCTGTCCTACCTCTTTCACCTCTCATCGTGCCTCTGCCTCCTCCCTCTCAATTCCGTGTGTCCATGTCCCATCTATCCCACCGCTTTTTGTCTCTACCCATTCTTCTGCCGTTCCTGACCATTTCCCCTCTCATTATTCCTGGTCTCACCGCATCATCTCCTTGCTCACATTTTTCCCTTTCCCATGTGGCCCTCATACCAATAATTTCCAGGGCATTCCCTTCAAGCTAACCCACACGTCCCCTATCTGTGTGAGGACCAATCAAGCGATGGATCTACCAGACCATAAGGAGGATCAGGAATATATTATCATTTGAAAAGATGTCACAGACCCCTGCTTCCCTTGGGTCCAGTGCCATACACTGCCATGTGTACAGACAGAGGGCAGTCACATACTCGGCTCTCTGACTGTACACACACACACATAGAGGGCAGTCACATACTCGGCTCTCTGACTGTACACACACACACATAGAGGGCAGTCACATACTCGGCTCTCTGTCTGTACACACACACACACAGAGGACAGTCACATACTTGGCTCTCTGTACACACACACACAGAGGGCAGTCACATACTCGGCTCTCTGTACACACACACACAGAGGGCAGTCACATACTCGGCTCTCTGTCTGTACACACACACACACAGAGGACAGTCACATACTTGGCTCTCTGTACACACACACACAGAGGGCAATCACATTCTTGGCTCTCTGTACACACAGAGGGCAGTCACATACTTGGCTCTCTGTACACACAGAGGGCAGTCACATACTCAGTTCTCTACACACACACAGAGGGCAGTCACATTCTTGGCTCTCTGTCTGTACACACAGAGGGCAGTCACATACTTGGTTCTCTGCACTCTGTGTGTGTGTGTACAGACAGTCACATACTCGGCTCTCGGTACACACATGCAGAGGGCAGTCACATACTTGGCTCTCTGTACACACACAGAGGGCAGTCACATACTCGGCTCTCTGTACACACACACATGGCAGTCACATTCTTGTGTCTCTGTACACACACACACACACAGAGGGCAGTCACATACTCGGCTCTCTGTACACACACACACAGAGGGCAGTCACATACTCGGCTCTCTGTACACACACACACAGAGGGCAGTCACATACTCGGCTCTCTGTACACACACACACACACACACAGGGCAGTCACATACTCGGATCTCTACACACACAGAGGGCAGTCACATACACGGCTCTCTACACACACACAGGGGGCAGTCACATTCTTGGCTCTCTGTACACACAGAGGGCAGTCACATACTTGGTTCTCTGCACTCTGTGTGTGTGTGTACAGACAGTCACATACTCGGCTCTCTGTACACACACGCAGAGGGCAGTCACATACTTGGCTCTCTGTACATACACAGAGGGCAGTCACATACTCGGCTCTCTGTACACACACACACGGCAGTCACATTCTTGGCTCTCTGTACACACACACACACAGAGGGCAGTCACATACTCGGCTCTCTGTACACACACACACACACACACACACACAAACAGGGCAGTCACATTCTTGGCTCTCTGCCTGTACACACAGACGGCAGTCACATACTCAGCTCCCCATGCTGCCGAAAGACCTTTTGACATTTCTACATTACCAAACCAGTAAATTCATCTGGATCTATTGGCATCTCTACTGTTCTGGAAGCTAACCTGCCTCTCCTAACTTACTAGTCTACAAGTTAGGGGCATATTCCCTAATAAACGCTAAAATGGAGACGCTATCGAGGAAAATCCGCATCTGCAGCTTTCCCAGTAGCATCCCCATGTTAACGCGATATTCTGAGGTAGGTGCTAACTCAACACCTGGCCCTGGAATGCAGCGCTAGCCACTGGGATTCTCACGGTAGTGCTTCTGTGCTGGTGTAACTATCACCTCCTGGAGTCCATAGGACTGTGACCTTTCCGATCAGACTGTGACCTTTCCAGTGATGCCACTCTCATTTCTGTAGCCCCTAGCGATGGGGAGATAGAGGGGTCCAAAGGACCCCTCCCTTTCAGGCACTCTCCCAGCATGCCTGGTGGGCACCTGAAAACCGGGGGGCAGTCCCACAGCGAAGGCTAACATGAAAGATGAATTTCCGGGGCAACGCAACTGCGTGCAGGGCGTGTCCTCCGCACGGGAGTGAAACGAGAGGACACTCCCTTCACTTCCTAAATGTTCAACCAGTTAAAAAAGGTTTCAGTCTGAATTTTCCCTGTTTCTCTGTGTTAAAACCATTTATTTATTTATTTATTTCAGGACTTGACATTTTTTCAGAAATCGACTCACCAAGATGTTCCAGCACTGCGCTATCCATTGAAATATAACATATATTCTTTTTTTGGGGGCGGGCTGTGTGTCTACTCTTTACATGTCATTTTTTTGGAAATAAATAAACAGATGAAAATGTAGACAAGGTCATTGGCTGTCTACTCCTTTCACGCTGGGCAGGTACCTGGTGGGAGGGCTGTAACACCGGCCAGGGCGTAATAGAATACCCCGCTAGCCGACTGCTGCGGCGGACCCTCCTTCGGCCGGCCCACTCAGCGGACACACGTCGCGTGTCGTTGGCTGCTGGGAGACGGCCCCCGCGGCTTCAAGGTCCTCTCGCTGCAGGGACGGCATAGTACACCCTGTGGCGGGGAAGGGTTAATGGCAAAATCATAGCACAACAATAAAAACCAACAAAAAGAAGATGACAACAAAACGATAAACCTCTTCGAGAGCCAGCGCTCAGTCCATTATGTTACGAAAAAGACACACAGGAGAGCGGAGAACATTCATCATGGTTTTCGGCGGAGTCTTAAAAGGTTGCATCTCGTCCTTACTAATTGTTGCTTATGGATTTGGGTTGTCACAAACACATTGTGTCATCGCCGGAAACGGCTCTGGGATGAGATAGTGTGCGCTCAATCCGTGCAGTCATTATTTATTAAGTGCGCGGTGCGCTGTCCTCTGCACAGAACGCTCGCTAATTAAAGACGACGACGCTCAGGTTCTAATATCATTTGACATTTTTAAGTAATGCTGGACTTATTTTTTTTATTGTTATCCATGGTCCCCTCAAGACCCTAAAACCCTCCGTCCGGCGTAGCAGACGACACACTTATTTAGACGGAGATAAAACATTTCCCGGTCCGGCGCGTCGGCGATACGCACATTATTTTTTAAGTAACATCTGGCTGATGACATTTCTTTCACCTTTCGCTAACTTGTTATTTCTCACCAATATTTATAGGATTTCATTATTTAATTCCGGCGAGTAGGTGCGAAAGGAGAGCTGCTAAATACATTAATTTATGGATGTATTATTCTTCTCTACACCAGACAAACGGACGCGAAGCGCCTTCCTAATTAAAGGATGAAGGACGACCACTGAATTATTTCGATGGATGGTTCCAGTCTCTTACCTCATAATTTATGGTTGGGACGCTCCCGGGGAGATCTCGATGTAACGGTGAGGTCATCTCTTCCGTTGAGATACGAGTGGTCGTTTTTCATGTTCAGCCCCTGTTAAAAAAGTCTCAAAAAAACATATATCATCGAAGAAACCTACATTTGCTTTTAAATATCGTCCAAACTTGGTGAAACGTTCAGCTTGTTATTCCAGCCCAGCGGATAATGGTACAACAGTGCGAAATGCGTTGTAACGCCACGTGAAAATATTTTGCCCGTATTATCTTCTTTTTTTCTTGCTTAATTCCTTTTTTTTATGAAACTATATCTGGCATGAAGAGACGAGAGTGAAAAATTGTTCTATTTTTTTTTTTTAAGTCTGTTTAACTTATGAAAAAAACCAATGAGGTTTGGTTGACTCTAAACTGGCCAGTCCTGCGCTGCTGCTTGGCCTTTCCTGTGTTGCTACAGGCTGCTGTGAGCTTCCTTGTGTCCGTCATCTTCCTGTGTGATACATGTCAGTAGCTTGTTCTTAGCTGGGCAGCGTGGGCACTCCCCGACCCAAGTGGAATTCCCCATAGAGAAGCAGTGGTTAATCTATTCAGAGACACCGAACAGCAGAGAAATGTCAGTGAAATGTCCTGCTGTTCGGTGGTTTCATTCAGCAGGTTTAATCAGGCGAATCCCATAGGTTTCAATGTAAAAAATATTCCACTTTTTATTAAATATTAATTCAACCGTTTATTTTCATTTGCAGCAAAAAGTCTCTTTATTTATATTTTTAGTATTTTTTTCAGGCATTTTTTGGGATTATTTTGAGAAACTGTTTTTTGTCCCGATTATTTTTTTTAAAATTTTTAAATGAGGGGGTTTTTCTGTAACAGACCTTTTTATTATTATTCATAGGATCTTACATGTTAGTTTTTTGTAAAAAGCGTTTATATGTTGCAATTTGTTTTTATTTAATTTTTTTTTTACCCGTTTGTCGGCTTGCTGGCTTTATCCGGCGGCTGGTCAGCGCTCTGTTTGGCGGGTAGTCGGCTGTTTTTGGATCGATCGATTCGGCGGTTTTGCGGCGGGTCGTCGGATGCATTTGGTGGGTTTCTGATTGATGCAGCGGTTTTTCGTATGTGTTCGGCGGCTTGTTCCCTGCTCTTCTGGGACCCTGTGGTGAATGCTGAATTCACTGCAGGGTTGGCAAATTGGACTCGCCAAAGTGAGAGGGAATGGGAGAGCACCGGAGTGTCAGTGCTCTCTGAATAACCCTGTATCTGTCACTTTGGGATCAGGAGATTTATTCACACAGTAACTGGTCATTGTGTTCCATCTCCTTATCCCTGTGAACGTCGTAGCGTCGCTTTACAAAAATACCCAGGGTTTGGGTTAACACTTACTGCCCTGGAGAAATACACATTTTCTACTTAAAATAGATGAGTTTTTTTTATAGTTACTTTGTTCCGCGTCTCGTAAAATTAGAAACTGCTGGGGAAAAAAAAACCTCCAAAAAAGGAAACGTCAGGTCACACAGGATCAATGACATCACGTGTGCTATGTTTGTTTTCCCCATTAAGATTACAAACATGTCAGACATGTGTATAATATTATTATTATTAATTTCCCGTCATATAAAGTATTGTTTTTGCTTCTATTAACCCCTTGTTGCAGTTGTGCATAACATTCGAAGCAACGCTGAGGATTTCGTCTCCGACGCCCCAGAAAGCTTCTAAATTGGATGAGAGAAGGGAAAGCAGTGTGAAGGGAAGCTATGGGTGAAGCGCGGAGTCACTCACGTTCTGTCAGTTACAGGAAATAATCACAGAGCATGTAAATAATATTCAAGAGAGAAAAAAACATTAAAATACAAACAATCTGCTTATTCTGCAGAAGCAGCGCCGGCCGCCGGGCAGCGCCTGGATATAAGCTCCAGAGAACCTGGATTCCTGTGATTCCTCGACGTGTCTCTAATCCCACTGCAACATTCTAACGGAAACAAAAACATGTTTGAGACTAACGGGGGTTATTCACTAAACACCAAACTTGCCACCGAATTGCAACAGTAGGGGTTATTCAGAGAGAGCTAACCTGGCCCCAAAATGTCACCGAACAGTGAGTTTCATCGTATGGTGCCATTTCGGGGCCATTCGGCTATTCAGAGAGCAAGCAGTTCGCTAAATTATCGCAAATTGCCAGCAAAATACAGTGCCTGTTCGGCAGCAGTGAAATACCCATAGAGAAGCAATGGTTAATCTATTCACAGACACCGAACAGCAGAGAAATGTCAGTGAAATGCTCTGCTGTTCGGTGGTTTCATTCGACAGGTTTATTCAGGAGAATCCAATAGGTTTCAATGTTAAAAATATTCCCGTTTTAATGCAATATCTAATAAATCGTTTATTATTTTAATCTGCAGCAAAAAGTCTGTATTTACTGATTTTTTTAGGATCTTTTAGGCATTTTTCGTGATTTTTTTCAACAAATTAGTTTCTGGGTTTTTTTTAAGTGTTTTTTCTTTTTTCTGTGACAGACCTTTTTATTATCATTTGTATGGGTATACTCACTTCTGTCAGATACTGTATATATATATATATGGGTATACTCACTTCTGTCAGATACTGTATATATATATATGGGTATACTCACTTCTGTCAGATACTGTATATATATATAGGGGTGTGCTCACTTCTGTCAGATACTGTATATATATATATATGGGTATACTCACTTCTGTCAGATACTGTATATATATATAGGGGTGTGCTCACTTCTGTCAGATGTATATATATATAGGGGTGTGCTCACTTCTGTCAGATGTATATATATATAGGGGTGTGCTCACTTCTGTCAGATACTGTATATATATATAGGGGTGTGCTCACTTCTGTCAGATACTGTATATATATATATGGGTATACTCACTTCTGTCAGATACTGTATATATATATATGGGTATACTCACTTCTGTCAGATACTGTATATATATATAGGGGTGTGCTCACTTCTGTCAGATACTGTATATATATATAGGGGTGTGCTCACTTCTGTCAGATACTGTATATATATATATGGGTATACTCACTTCTGTCAGATACTGTATATATATATATATATAGGGCTGTGCTCACTTCTGTCAGATGTATATATATATAGGGGTGTGCTCACTTCTGTCAGATGCATATATATATATAGGGCTGTGCTCACTTCTGTCAGATGTATATATATATATATAGGGGTGTACTCACTTCTGTCAGATACTGTATATATATATATGGGTATACTCACTTCTGTCAGATACTGTATATATATATATAGGGCTGTGCTCACTTCTGTCAGATGTATATATATATATATAGGGGTGTACTCACTTCTGTCAGATACTGTATAATATATATATATATATATACACACACTCAAAACGATAACCCGCCACACGGAGACTGAGTAATAAGAAAAAAAACTCCTTTTTTTATTGATTCGACGTTTCAGTCCGCACAGGGACTTTCATCAGGATGGAACACACATCAAAATGACAAACTTATCTGCCGACATTTTTCTATGTATATATAAGAACCTTTCGGCCCATCTAGTCTGCCCAATTACATGGATACTTTACCTGGATTTATCTTTTGTTTAGGATAGCCTTATGCCTATCCCATGCCTGCTTAAATTCAATTACTGTTTTGGCCTCTACCACTTCTACTGGAAGACTGTTCCATGTATCCACCACCCTCTCAGTAAAATAATGCTTCCTGATGTTACTCTTAAACCTTTGCCCCTCTAATCTGAGACTACACACCCCACAACTTTAGTTCAATCAGCAATCAATTCACATGGTCAATTTATCCATCCCAAATAGTAACCATAGCAACATGTCAACAGAATCTCACTTTCCTCATAATGAATAAACAGTCTACCGTAGATACTGGAGTATAGCGCGACCCGAATATGACGCGATGGATAGAGATTTATTATGGAAATGTGAGAATACTCATGACTCGAATATAACACGAGGAGCAAAATTATAAAAGTATACTGTATCGGTAAACAAACAAAATTCTTTGAGGTTCTCTTAACACAGGCTATTCAGAATGTGAGGAGAATTGCGCAGAGCGTCTGCAGTGACGTCAGGTCGTGGCAACAATGGTGTGGGGCCGGCTATTGGTAAACGACCGCAGTGGAGCCTGCCTGCCGGAGCCGGAAGTCAGAAATTACACCTCCCGGCGTGCTGCGAAGAGCGAGGTTGCATGCTCTGTTTTAAGTCAATCTTGAATGATTGGCTTAATCCAAGGGTGCCCTCTGGCCGTGATGGATCCCACCTCCCAAATCTGGGAGTTCCTGAAGTGTTTGCGGGCCTCAGGGAGCCTTCATTCACTTCCCGGGAGACTACTGGAACTTCTGGGAGACTTGGGATCCCTGTGCAAGTCAAGTTTGTTTTTTTAACACGCAATGCAGATGTCTCGAATATAACGTGACCCCTCAAATTTTACGATCAATTTTTGTCACCAAAATCTAGCGTTATACTCGAGTATCTACTATTATTTATAATGGATGCTGTAGCAATGCATAGATTCTAATCAAACATCGATATATATATACAGTACATACTGATTCTAAGTATATAAGGATATATATATATACTGATTCTAAGGGGGAAAAAAATCATTACTTTATTAAAAAAAATCAAAAAGCATTACGGAGTAGACCGTTTATTCGATATGGGGAAAGTTAGATTCTGTTGACATGTTGCTATGGTTACTATTTGGGCTTGATAAATTGACCATGTGAATTGATTGCTGATTGAACTGAAGTTGTGGGGTGTGTATAAGTTTCTCATTTTGATGTGTTCCATCATGATGAAAGTCCCTGTGGACTGAAACGTCGAACCAATAAAACAGGATTTTTTTTCTCAGTCTCCGTGTGGCGGGTTATCGTTTTGAGTGTATAGTGGAGGCCGGAGCATGAATTGTTTAGAAAACTGAGTGCGGAGAACGTGGATAAGTATATATATATATATAGGGGTGTACTTACTTCCGTCAGATACTGTGTATATATGGCACAAGTGTGTTGTTTGTGATCGTGTGCAAACAACTTCCGAGGCCAAACATTTTCACGAGGCACATCCTGTGTCTCCGCCGAAGGCTACATTTAATTCTACCGGCAGCTATTGTTTTAAAAAGAAAAATTAAAATTGGGATTTTCATCCAGAGCCGAAAGTCAAAAAGTCATTTTGTTCTGAAAAAGCATTTACTACTGTAAGGCTAGGGTCAGACGAACGCATTTTTTCACGGAAGACGCGATAGCGGTCATACGATGCGCAATTTCGGCTGTGATTTTACGGATCCAAACCAGGAAACTTTGGGTGTCTGGACATTATGTTGGCTGGACATGAGCAGCGTCTGACGTCTCCTAATCACGCACACACACCGCTAGCGGACGCAGCGCACTCTGTACGTCCGTACTAGAGGTGCGACGTTCTTGCAAAAATGCGTTCGTTTGCCGCTTGCGTTGCGCAGCCGAACTTTCGTGCGGTCGTACTTTGTGTGTGTGCCTGCGTTGGACGTCATTTGCTGCTACCACGGCCGTAATAAAGTGCGGCTAAACGCACGTTCGCACTGCGTTCGTCTGACCCCAGCCTTAAACAAGGTTTCGGTTTTTTCAGTGATTTTCTCGGTTTTCCTGTATGACGATACATTTATCAGCCCCTTTTTCAGAGTTTGGATTATTCTCAGAAATCGTGTTACCAATAACTTTGATTTGTGTTGTTAAAGCCGATATTTCCATTAAAAAGTATAGCCGGGACAGCCGATATTCCAACCGGATTATTATGGGGAATCGGAATGCCGGTGAGCCCAGTGGCCGAATCGCGGCTGAAAAAGCTGCCGATTTTGGTGACTGGACTGAGTTAAACCGAGCACTAAAGGGTTATTCAGAGAGCACTGAAATGTCGCCAACATTTTGGTGACCTTTTGT